>JANCOA010000040.1:18124569-18134807 GCA_024363135.1 Leptodoras oyakawai
GCCGGCTGGGCACCGGCTCCCCCGTGACCCCGTAACTGGGAATAAGCGGTACAGATAATGACTGACTGACTGACATTGAATGAGAACGTGTGTCCAAACTTTTGGCCTGTACTTCATGAGTGATCTGGGTCCTCCCTGTGTGGAGTCTGCATGTCCTCCTGGTATTTGAATGGGCTTAGGCACCCTGGACTCCCGTCCCAGTCTGAGGACATGTCCGTTAGATGAGATGGACATACAAAATAGCCACTGGTTGTGCTTGAAGTTGAACTTGAAGTACTGATGAGTACTGATGAAAAACATGCTTATGCTCCTGTCATGAATACCCACTGATGTTGATACGACAGACAAAAAAAAACATTTATATCTATTCAGAATGAAAAAACAAACAAACAAACAATCACAACCACTTCTGCAATACCACTAGGGACCACTGGGGGGCGCGGGCCACAGGTAGGAAAGCAGTGTGAAAACGGATTTACAGAAACATCCGAAATTGTACAATGAGAATCTGGATCAGTGATATGAATATAATTCATTATAATGAATGTGAACCCATATTTCCAGACAGAGTCCTGTCTGATTTTTAAAAAAAATGAAATGATATCTTTATGTGGTATTGCAGCTCACAGGAGTGTGATGAACATCCATATAGCGTGTGAAAGCAGTTATTATTAAGTATTTAGTAGCAGTTATTTATGTATGCCTCTTTATTGGAATGAATTCTGCATTAATCTTTGGGTAAGCCTTTACAGGATGTATGAGCCTGACATGAAGTGGGGGCTCGCTGTCAGGCTTGTTTACAAGCTTAGACAAAAATAGCTCTAGTGATCGGTCTGTGGAGGAGAATTGGTTTTCAGAAATCTAGCTCGTTTTTCAGTCTCGTGGTTCTCCCACGCCACCGGAGATCTGTGTGTGTGTGTGTGTGTGTGTAATATTGCTGATGGAGGATTCCCACGCTGGCTGTTTCGACTCCACTCCGTTTTTTCCCGCTCTCTTACGTGTGTGTGTGTGTGAGAGAGAGAGAGAGAGAGAGAGAGAGCGCACGTGTGTGTGTGTGTGTGTGTGTGAGCAGCCTGAGTGTTGTTTACAGCGGTGATCCTCGGAGCAGCAGAGAGATCACAGGAGTCTGGGCCGCCGCAGTGCAGCCCGGTGCAGAGCGCTTTTCAACGCCAATCTGCAAAAGCAAACAAACACACTCACACACACACACACACACACGCACACGAGACCAATCGGTTCTTTTAGTCGACGTGGAAATTCATCCACAAAGCCGAGAGCTCCTCGTTAATAAGGGATTATTTCGACTGCCGGGGAAAAAAAAAAACAGGTCGTGAGAGCGAGCGCAGACGGAGGGAGGGAGAAGGCGAGGAGTTGCAGTTGGTCGAAACCATTTTTGTCCTGGCGGATATTTTGGATGTGGCCCTATTGGGAAGCTCATTGAACGGACGGTTACGTTTTTCATTCATAGCCTATCCGAGTCATCCTCGCCTGCACCCCGAGCGCCTGGCTTCCTCGCGCGCTCCCGGGATTCACCGCAGTTAGGCCGACGGGGAACTGAAAACAGAAAGCCTTCCGTGTCCGCTACGGCGTTTTACTGTTGGATGAGTGATTTTTTATTTTTTTGCTTCCTTTACTGTGAAGTTCCAGTGCTGTCTGCTTTTCTGTTCTTTTTTCCCCCTTCTCCGAGAAATGGAGGCTGAAGATGCGGATTGTCGTGCGTGCGAAACGCGAGGCTCGAGACGCTCCAGAGGTCCCGGCGGCTGGCAGGAATAACACGTCTTCTCGTCGGAGCGGTTTCTCAAGAGGAAGAATTTATTTCTCACTTTACCTCCATTTCTTCTTTCCCCATCACAAAGACGATCTGGGAGCTGCTTGCGGTTGATATCGGTGTACTGCTTTCTGTGTGCGGAACGCGGCCTTTCTGTTGATGAGCGAACCGGTGACTGCGACAGGAATGAGATCAGGAACAACGAGGAATATTTCGACCTTCTTCTGGGGTCTGGTGCTGTGTGTGTGCACGATGCGCCAACCCGCCAGCGGACAGATCGGAGAGAGTGAGTGTGCTCCATACCGTTAACGGCTTATGTAGAAAACCTATATGTATATATAATATATGTAATATATAAACACGTAGTGGATGGGGATTTGTTTTACAATAAACCTTTCTAAGGCCAAACGTGATGGTGCATCTCTAATACACGTGGAGTCTGGGGCTGGGGCTGGGTGTTTGGCTAGGCCTGGGTGTGGGATGCAGGTATTCTTCGCCGGCTGTGGGGTCCCTGCTGATGTTGCACCCAGTTTCAGCCGCCCCAGGTCCTCTGTGGTGCGCTGATTGTTTCACAACCGCCACTGCGTAAAACCGCGCACTAGCTCACTTAATGTGGAAATCTCAAGAGCCGTGCTCCATAAATGCATTGGTACACTAACCTACCACAAACTGCTCATGGCAAGCTCTCCAGACGGGTCGTGTTTCTGTCAACACACCTGTACCAGGTTTACAAAAGACCTGGGCTTTACATCTCCAAATGATCTCCTGGAGACCCACTATCCCGCAGAGCTGCAAGGCTCTGACACTATTTACTGCCAACACGCTTGATCCAGGGTGTACACAAATGATCAGTTTCGATCAGGTGTACCAGGAGCAGGTAAACCGTGTACCTTTGAACTGGAGCTGAAGTAAACCGTACACAAAAGTGAAGCAGAACTACAAATACCATGGAGCCATTTCACATTCTGCTGCACGCACATACACTGCCATTGGCTGCTCCAGTGTTTCAGGGTGAGATTGGATACACCTTACTACACGAGGTTAATTAAAAAGGAAGTCAGGCTTTTCTTCAAGGTGTGGTTTATAACTCTTCTTCAGCAGAATGTATACAATAGTCTTGCTGCAGTGTCATTCCAGACTGTAGAGTGTTTATATGGGAGAAACGATGCGTCCTGTATTGAGTCGCTGTTGGAAAGAAGTTTTGCATTGCAAAGGCAGTTTTAAGTGGGTTATGCTTCACTTCATCCGGTTAAATAGGGTTGATTGCCGTGACTCGGTCGGGCTGGGTGGGTTTTTTTTTTGTTTTGTTATTTGGTTATTAGTTGTATGTTGCTTCATGCCATGTTAATTAACCTTTCAGTATGTAGCTGTAGAATGTTAAATACTTTTAATAGTAAGAGCTGTAGTCGTACTGTATCACTTCACTCTGTCTTCATACTGGTAGAAGAACAAAGAAATGCAACAGGCTCAACAAACTGGGTATTGAAAACCAGAACTGGTATAAGGTCTCACTTGAAATTCACACATGCCAAAATTTAATGCTATCATTTATTTTGGCCCAGCGGGTAGCATTGCTTCAATCCTGAGCTTGAGTTACTGTCTGTGTGGAGTTGCACTGTCCTCTCAGAAACATGTCGCTAGATGAATTGGCTACTCAGAATTGCCCCTAGGTGTGAAGGAGTGTGAAGGAGTGTGAATGTGCATGTAGGGCACCTTGCAATGAACTGGTGTTTCATCCTGGGCTTATTCCCGCCTCACGCCTTGTGTTCACAAGATGGGCTCCGGATCTACTACGACCCTGACCTGGATAAAGCGATTACTGAAGACGAACGAATGATAAATGGGATAGTCAAGGTTTATTGGAAAGAAGCTTGCTAGAAACTCACTGGTCCCATGTTAACCCTGCCTGGAATCAAAGTAGTATTTTCAAACAATATTTTAGGATGGACTATTCTAGAAATTTATGGCTGTAGTTATGCCTAGTCTGAACATTGAAAAGGGAAAAATACCTATTTGAAAACCTGATAGTTTTTAAATAAAAAAATGGTATTTTATTTTTTGAAACTAGATCGTATTATAAATCGCATTTCCAGAAAAGTTGGTATCCTTTCTTATAACTGTAATCTGTAATTTGTTAATTCACTTGAATCTTTATTTAACAATAGGACAAAGAAAAGATATTCAGTGTTTCAATGATGAACTTAATTATATTTGTTAGATATAAACAAATGTAGAAATTGATGCCTGCAACACGCTAAAAAAAGTTGGGACAGAGTCATGTTTTCCACTGGGTCACATCACCTTTTCTTTGAATTATACTTTTTAATCGTTTGGGATTTAAGATATTAATTGTTTGCAAGTGGGTTTTTTGCCCATTCTTGCTGTGTATGAGACTCGAGCGCTTAACAGTCTGTGTTCACTGTTGTCTGATTCTCCTCTTCATGAAGCTCTATATATATTCAATACAGACAGATAGACAGAGCTGGACTGCAGGCAGGCCTGTCAAGCCACACTGTTGTAACTGGTGCAGAATGAGGCCTGGCATTGTCCTGCTGAAACAGACATGGAGTTTCTTGGAAAAGATGTTTTTTTGACGGCAGCATATGTTTCTCCAAAATACCAGTATAAGCCTCTGCATCACATATATGCAGATCCCCCATGCCATGGGCACTGATGCTCCCCCATGCCAACACAGATGCTGTTTTTTTGCATTTTTCATTGGTACCAGTCTAAATGGTCTTTTCCATCTTTGGAACATAAATTCCAATGTCTGTTTTTTCCTAAAACAAGCTGAAAATGGCATCATCTGACCACAGAAAACTTTTCACTATGTTTTGGTCCATCTCAGATGACTTCAGTTACAGAAACTTGTGGTGTTTCTGCACAAAATTGATATCTGGTGTCCTCTTTCCTCTAATACAGTGTCAGGTTGCATTTTTTGATGCAGTGGTGGACTGTGTTAAATGACAATGATTTTCCAAAGTACTCCTGAGCCCATGTGGCTATGCCCATGACTGTGGCAGGACAGACAAACAATACGAAACAGTGTATTATATGATGTTTGGCACAAAGTGGTGAACCACGATACGTCCTCACTCACAGAGACTATGCCATTGGTGGATGCTTCTTTTATACCCAGTCTTGACGACCCTCACCTGTTACCAGTTAAACTGCTATTTGTGGAACCTTCCAGTGTTACTTGCATAACCTTTTCAGTCTTGTGTTTCTGAGAGTGTTGCGGCCATCAGTTTTTAAATTTGTTTATATGTAACAAATAGAATTAAGTTTATCATTGAAAACAATGAACATTTTTTCTTTATCCTTTTGTCTGTTGACAAAATACAGACTTTTTCAAATGACAGAGTTTTTACTGCATTGTAAGAAAGTGTCCCAACTTTTCTGGAAATTAGGTTTGTAGTATTCTTAATCTATAATGCATGTTGAATTAATTGCATTTTTGTGTTGATTGATTTTTCATGTTCACTGCATTCTTTCTGAACCAGTCATACCTCATCTGTATTTAAGCCTGTGAATGAAACCTATGAACGTGTCTGCACAGCATCTTGCTCTTATAAAGCTCATTAATTTCAACTTCCTCCCTTAGACCTAGTTTGTGCTATTTGGTGTATTCTGTTTGTCTCTGTTCTATTTGTGTCATTTTATATTGTTATTTTAAGAGCGCTGCAACTTAAACACTTAAAATAATATTCCAAAAAATTGCTATGTTGTTTATTCAATTCAATTTAATGCAATTTTATTTATATAGCACTTTTAACAAAGGACGTTGTCCCTAAGCAGTTATACAAATACATCAAATGCAGACATAACTTTAAAATGAATTTGTAGCAAGTTGGAGTCACAGTGGCAAGGAAAAACTCCCTGAGATGATAAGAGGAAGAAACCTTGAGAGGAAGCAGACTCTAAAGGGAGCCTGACTTTATTTGGGTGACACCGGGTAGTGCAATAATAAATAATCCCTTCTATAACTGTGTGCTGTAGAGTAAAAAAACTGTAATCGTAACTAGTAAATTCTTTAAAGTTTTAATATGAAGACTGTTATTTTATGGACTGTTCACTGAGATTTGACTGATGGAGTGTAAAACTGTTCATGGAAATTAGTCCTAGCCTATTAGTCCTTTTTTGGCTGTTCAGAAATCAGTTCAGCATTATCCAAAGTGACAAACATGTGGTACATGATATAACTGAGCATCTGAGGGTTAAATGTCTTGCTCAAGCACCTAACAGAGGTGTCATGGACACAATTACAGTCCTGTAATGAACAAACAACATGGTGGCAGCGATAGGAAAGTGGTGGAACCCAGAACCTACCCTGGGAACACTGGTTTTGAGGAAGAACTACATGATGCGAAGAAATATGGGACGTCTGTTCATTGCAAGGCACCGTACGTGTATAAAAAGTACAAAAGGGTATTTTCAAACAAGCAGATTTATTAGTATTTTTTTCAAAGAGACTGCCAGGATTATTCACCGAGGCTTCTGCTGTGCAAATATAGTCTTCTTTCCTCCAAATATTCACACCCATGTCGGCCTTGAAATATTCAAGGCTAAATTAATGGCCATGCTCCATTAGAAAGTCCTCATTGGTCTTATAAACGTTTACATACTATTCATTTTAATAATCTGGTCAGACTAATAAAATGTAATTTAGCCCCCTTTCAAGTTTAACCACAGCGAACTTTCCATGCCTTTTTTTCCCCCAACTCTATGGCACACAAGACTCCACGGTTCATCAACTGAGGAGGGAGAGGAGAAACTCAGGGATTTGAAAATAGAACGTGTAAAAATACATGGAGAAGGGAAACAGACAGGGTTTTGTTGATCAGAAGAGTGGTGAGTTTGTGGACTGTTTGCTGGTCTTCGCCGTTCGCGCAGGCGGTCTCTGGCCTGCCGGGCTGCTTGACTTGTAAGTCGGCACCCAGGCTGCCGTCAGTCTCTGACACACACAGTATTTAAAGAAAAATCTCTCTACTGTGCTTCAGGATTAGTCATTAGTTTGCCGCTCTGCCTCCTTAGCTGAAATTTCGGACTCGCTGTGCATGAGAGGCGAGGTCAAAAACTTGTAGTCTGTTCTGCTGGACATTTATTTCAGATGGTCTAATCACTGGGTTCTGAAATGCCATACATGCAGTCATTGTGCGACGGTTTCATCTGTAGCCACTGTGGCTGAAAATATGGGCAGAAATGGCTGTCACCAAAGTGACACATTCTGAAGGCAGAGTGTTTTTCTTCTTTCTCTCCAGACCTTTTGTCTACCTTGAGCTCTGCAGTTCTGGGCTCTCGTTCTGTTTTTGCTGCTTGTGACTGAGACAGTGTGGGCCTCTGCTCTTATGACTCACACACACTGCATTGGCCAGACTGTCAGACACTCTCTTTTCTCTCTCTCTCTCTCTCTCTCTCTCTCTCTCTCTCTCTCTCTCTCTCTCTCTTTTCTCTTCATTCTGGGGGTAGTAGTGAGGGTGGGACATGGGGGAGCATTTGTACTTGCTCTGCCTGCACACCAGGGCAGCGTGTGAGTCACCCAATCTGTGTCACTGTGCTAGTTTGTGTCTTCAAAGCGGTTGAAGACAGCAAAGCGTCTCCGCTGAGCGACTAGATGAGCGTTACGGCTCTTAATTTAAACAGGGACAGCATATTATCTACTTGTGAGTAATCTAGGATCCGTGCATACACCATCGAATTGAAGGAGAGTCATTTAGCCTAATGGGCCAAAATGAACCCCTCCTCACGTGTTTCATTGTTTTTGTAGCGCAGCATAGTTGACTGTGAGGACAGGCTTCATTTTTACAGGCTGACTCACTGTTATGCTTGCTATTAGAGTACAGCTGACTATAGAATCGCTGAACCTTTTTGGTACATTTAGAACAATTTAGTATGTACATTTAAGCCAGGAAAAATCATCAGAGACTTCTTGATGTTGAGCAGTAATATCCGTGCTAAAATTGTGTTCACAACAACAACGAAAGAAAACAGTTTGCATTTTTGTAGTTAGATAGTTAAAGAAAAGACATGTTTATAATTCCATTCTAGTTACATCTAACGTAGACCTTTCTGCCCAAATGTCTTAATAAATCTGAGTAATTGTCATTAGTGTCATAATTTTTTGTATTTTTGTACCTGCATTCTAGCTTTGCTGTAGGATATTAATGTATTACAGTACGCACAAATGCATGCTAACTCGATACTGTATGTTACATCCTGGATGCTGAATTATAGACTGATTATAACATTCACCCCATCATGAACTTATTTTCTGCTTTGGTTATTGTGCCGAAGGAAGCGAGTTAGAAGGCTGGAAATGCTAAGCAAAAAGATGAGAGCAAGAAAAGTTGAGAATATTTGAACCCGGTGGCGGGTGGAAGCGTGCTCTCGAGCCCATGGCTGATGGCTTTGTAGGGTTCTGCTTGTCATTGTAAATGAGTAGGAAACATGTCCTCTGTGAAAAGCCCTTTATTCAACTGAACTGTTGAGCGTTTGTATGAGTCAAGGTATGTGATAGTCAGTTGGTATATACAGTATATACTGTACAAATGGTACGGTGCTTCGGTTATACAGCGTACAGACTGCTGACAAATTAAAGGAAAATAAACATTAAGGGTGTTAGTAAGGTGTTGGGTCACCGCAAGCCTCCAGAGCGCCTACAATGTGGCTTGACATCAATTCAGCACGTTTATGGAAGTGTACATTATTTTCAGACCTTTCAGTAAGCCCTTCGTGCCGTAAGGAAGGAGGCGTTATCATCCAGTCCTCTCACCAAAGAAATGATTCATCATCAGTCGGAATGACTGTGTATCGATTTGCAGTGACCCGTCTCTCTCTCTCTCTCTCTCTCTCTCTCTCTCTCTTTCTCTCTAAGGAGACAAGCAAATCCAAACCATGTCAGCAAAATGCCCGGCATAACAGCCCTATTGGATTTTTCCTTCTGTTTGTAACCTGTCTCTATACTCCTGCATCTCCTGTTATGGACACTTTTTCAACATAAGGCTTTCAGAATGTTATATTTGTGCGTTTGAACTCTTTGTAGTCGTTTTATACAGTAACTGTGTTACCTCATGTTTCAGTCTAAGAGTTCACTCTAAAAGGGAGGAGACTGTAGCGAGGGTCATACATGTACTGCTAGATGGAAAGAATATCAGGATCATGTCATAAATTATTAGTGAAATTGTCAATTATGTATTATAATTATATTAGAGCTGTCAACATTTAGCCCGTCCTGGGTTGGGTTTAGTTTGGTTTGATTTAGTATTAATGCTTAATGACTGTATTGAAGGTGATTTTTGAAGCTATTCACATGAGTCACAGCCATTTATATCACACCAATCATATTGCCTGGACATTTAAGTCCATGAATGAAGGTCTTCACACAGCATTTCTGCACAGACTGGCTTTAATCAAATGTCCATGGGTTTGACGGCTGAAATTAGCCCTCTGTGTAAAGGTATATACTGTATATATACCCACCCAGGGATTGAACCCGGGACCTTCTTGCTGTGAGGCGACGGTGCTACCCACCGAGCCACCGTGTAGCCCAGATTTTTTATCAGTATATATATTCTTCTTATTATTCTATTTAAGCCTGCAGTTTTTCTTTTTTCATTTTCAGTGTTTCCATTTTGCCCAGGTTTCTGTAGTGCATTTGAACTTCTCCGCTCATGAAAGCAGCAAATGGAAAAATCTAATTATTAAAAAGAATGGCAAATTGAAATGTAACATAGAATGCCTTTCAAAATTAATCATTGCAAATCGAAATAAATAATAGGAAATTAAAAAGGAAAAGGAACACAAGTTTGAAAGAAAGCACACTGACCTTTATTTCTTTCTCTTTTTTGGCATAGAGAATCCATATACGTACGTGTGTAAGCAATGCATATTCATGTAGACATGCAGACAGGCTAAAAAACAAGTTCCTTGTCATTGAGAGTTTATTTCCAAATTATAAAATACAATTCTGACTATTTGGGCATTAATCTGTAGCAAGGATAAAGAGATATGTGTTATCAGCGGCGGTATTTCCTAATGCTTGAGTGACAGGTTTGTGCGATGTCTCGTGTCTCCTCTAGCGACAGGGTTAATGGAAACAGAGTGGGTAGGGAAGGGGTGGACCTGGTGTTGTTTGTAGCCGGACTCTGACACATGAGCTCATGCTTTTGATGTGAGGGCCGCTGAAGGGAAGTGTAGCACAAGACCGGTGGTCAGATGACTTCCAGCATGTGGGGGGATTAAGCACAGTTGAGATGGCAGGTGCAAGCTCTTTTGGGTGGAAGCCAGAGCCTTGCGTTCGTGCTGCTCCACGAGGAGTGGTAGTTAGGGAGTGTTCAATCCCATCATCCCTTGGGAGCAGTAATTGGATCAAATGGATGATCAACGCTGCCGTTTTTATTATTCCGATAGAAATGCGCTGGCTGGAATAACTGACCGGAGAAGGACACGAATACCAGACTTAAATACCGAT
>JANCOA010000040.1:18346453-18358403 GCA_024363135.1 Leptodoras oyakawai
TCCAAAGACATGCACGTTAGGTTGATTGGCATCTCTAAAGTGGCCCTAGTGTGTGAGTGTGTGTGCCCTATGATGGAGTAGCGCCCTGTCCCCCGTGACCCTGAAAAGGAATAAGTGGTCAAGAAGATGAATGAATGAATGTTTTATGACTTATACACCTTGTGATATATTTGAAAAGAGACAGGCTGAAGGATTCTTCTACCATTGAGCAATTTGTAGTCAGTAATCCTGGGTTTTATACCCGTGTCATGTACAGGAAACATTGTGGAGTGGTGTTTACCTCAGGACATAAACCTGGATGGTGTGGAGTTCAAATCAATGGCCAGCGGCTCTCATCGGATTGCTAACGATTTCATGTAAGAATCGGATTTTAGACATTAAGACGGCGCATGACGTACCTGATCTAAACCAGAATGCCTGTTTTGATTGTTTCTAGATATTTCCGCAAAGGCTCTTTCTTCGGGCTTGCGTGCTTCGCTAATATGCCGGTGGAGAGTGAGCTAGAGAGGGGGGCTCGAATGAAGTCTGTCGGCATCCTGTCGCCGTCGTACACGCTGCTCTACCGCTACATGCACTTTCTAGAGAACCAGGTCAAGTAAGTGTTTTCGGTCTACCTTTTGCTCGTGTTAGAAAGTCTGATCCGCTTTAAGGAAGCTATCGTTTTGGGCTGTGTTCAGGTATATTTAAACCAGGTTTGGTGCCTCGTCTTTCTGATTATTGCATTTAGGATTGTTGTTCTGTGTGTCATCTCTTCACACTCTGTACGATGCCTCACTTCCTCTTTCTCTTCCTCCCTCTGTTGATAATAGATTTCCTTTTTCATAATATCAGCTGTATCCTTTTTTTTTTTTATTAACTCCTACTTTGGTGTATTTGGTTATTGGATGGTCGATTGCTTGCTCATGAGATGATGATTTGACAGATAAGCCAAAAGGGCTATCATTTGGGTGACACAGCAGAAAGTGTTTACTCTAGTAATATCCGGAGATCCGAGGGTTTCAATCCTGACAGTGCCACAGTCATCCATGGCTGGAAGTCCAAGAGAGCAAAATTGGCTGCGCTGTCTGGGTTGGAGGGATGACGTAGTCTCCTATCAATCACAGCAACACTAGTTTACTATTGTGGGCGTCTGTGAGTTCATGCATGTGAATTATGGCAGTTTGAAAAGTTGTGATTGGCTGGCTTCATGTTTCAGAGGAAGCCTTCATCCTCACTGGTAGCTGTCATATGGGGGGATCTGACTGGTGGTTGGGAAGTGTTAAAAAACACTCCGATCTTAGACTTATCATTACATGTGCATGGCATGTATTGGATAAGTGTCCAGCCTAAGACCACAAGTTAAAGTGCGTTACATTTAAATGGCTAAAAAGATCAGGTTTTTGTGTTAGCATGTATAGTGGGAAATGTATAGCGTTTCTCTGTTATTCCTGTAAAAGCGTTCTCTAGGGCATTTGAATCTATACCTCCCGCTTACTCCCTAAACGATATATATTTACTTTTTGTTATGCTTGTTTAAGCTTGAGCAAACTCTGAGAACGATATGGCAGTGCTACCTGTATTTAACTACAGGCACCAGCTACAGTGTCCAGGCCAGTACTCACCACTGGAGGCTTTTTACGAGGATAAGAAGGCTGTGCTTCCGCCAGGAGGGAACGGTCTGGTCACAGTCTGCCCCAGCAGCACTATGGTGAACCGCTGCATGCACCCAGAGATGAAGGTGAGAGCACGTGGAACCCTAATTTATTACATTCTCCTCTTAGCTGGGTTTAATCTTATTGCCTCTGCTCTTAGTTTATGTCCTGCATGGCTTTTTGCAAATAAAAAAAAAGTGTAAAAAAAAAATAAAAAATAAGCGAAATACTGGAGCACTCATAACTTTCACTCTGCTAAACAGAGACGCGTTTTGATTAAACCAGGAATCCGTGTGTGCACTTTCCATGGATGCTCTGTCTATGTCTGTGACCATAACGTTATTGTCCTTATGTCCGGATGCCAACGTCCACATAATCCATTGTCGTTTCAGCAAGTTTGAATGGCTTTCTGAATGTCGGATGACTCACGATTCTTGTTTACTTCCTGTCAGATTACACATCCTGCTGGCTGCATGTCTCAGTTCATCCGTTTCTTTGGAGAGCAGATCATGGTGTTGTGGAAGTTTGCCTTGTTAAGGAAGCGCATCCTCATCTTTTCTCCTCCACCCGTTGGTGTGGTCTGTTACCGCGGTGAGACTCAAGCAGAACCTAAAGACGCAGTAATATACATGGATAATGGATGAATGTGTTTCTTATGATCCCCAACTCATAGATGGTTTACATTTGAATAAAGTTCACCTGCATTATCTTCGTGCGTTTATACTTACAAGCACCTGCTTTCCACCCAGCGAGTTTAGGGATGGGCTCCAGCACCCTCCCGAGACCCAGTTATAAGAAAAGAGGCTTAGATAATAAGATAACGAGTTACTATGAGCTTTTCTACCGTTTATAATGGGTCCATTTTTAGCTGGTTAGATTCCTTTCAATGGGATGTGATTGGCATCGTTCCTGTTCTTTCTTTCTTGCTGGTTTTCAGTATACTGCTGTTGCTGCCTTGCTAATGTGTCCATACCTGGGATCGGTGGCTCCGTACCAGAGTTCCGGCCCTTCTTCTATATCAACGTAGCCGACATCACGGCTCTGGAGACGGAATTGTCCTACGTGGCTTGTGAGTACTTGATGTATATGATGAAATTGTGAGTTGTTACACAACTACTGCATGACTCAGGCATGAAAAGGCTTGTCTATGTTGATTTATTTCTTGGTGAGTGAATATGCAGTGTTCATAGTCTGCCTCAAAAAGCACATAATTGACATACTGAAAAACTTGAAAAAGTTTTTGAAGGGTGCTTTCAAGCCTCTGCTTTCAATGTGTGTGTGTAGGCACTACAGAGAAGATTTTTGAGGAGAAGAAGGAGCTTTATGATGTCTACATTGACAACCAGAACGTGAAGACACACAGAGAAAGCCTGCAGCCTCTGTTGCGAATTAACAATGCCGACAGGGAGAAGTATCGCAAACTCAGTGAACAGAGGTACTGAGAAGAAGTCTGTGAAGCTTTCAGACATTCGTTTTCATATTCGGTTGTCCCACAGGAAGACGCGGAAATAAGTGCCTTAATGTTGCTGCTTAACTTAACGAACGGAGCAGCCTTATTTAAGAAGGATACTCCTGCAGTGTAACTAAACAGAACACAGTGTACCATTTCCTTCTTATGTGCAGCGACCTGCTAAAAGATTTAATCGAGGTATCGCGTGCCAGCTTGTTGTGACGGTGCTGATGTCATGAAAATGTCTCTGCAGGCAGTTGCTGCTGTATTCCCAGGAGGTTGATGGAGACTGCACATCGAGTGAGGAAGACCTCTTTATTCTGTGAGTGTCAGATTTGTATTGCTTGTTATTTTCTAAGCTCATGTTTCACAACTAGGTTCTGGGACACTCTGGGATGATGTTTGTGCCCTTTCTGAGCTCCCTGAATACCTGTACCAAGCAATCAAGGAGTATTGAATAGCTGCTAGAAGTGTGTCGTGTGCTGGTACAGAGCAGACATGCAGACGGGGGTATGCATAGAGGGTTCCTAACAAATGGGCAGGGAAGCATTGGAGCATAGCAAAGCCAGTGCTTCAAAGTCTATGTGAATAATTTATACTTACATTATTAAGTTCGTCAGAATTGAGAATATAGGAAAAAACGATGTTATACAGGAGCTAAGCAGTGTCTGGGATTTTAGAAGCAGCATGCTTCCACTTTGGCCTGCACCCTTACCATGTTTATCACATTGAAAGAAGTAATTGCCCCCCCCAAAACCTAATACCTGTTGTGCCTCTGCAATCAGATGTGTGTAATAACTTGTGATGAGTCTTTTACGTGGATGTGGAGGATTTGTGGCCCACTCGTCTCTGCAGAAGTGTTTTATTTCAGCTACACTGGAGGGTCTGTAAGCATGAACTGCCTGTTTAAGGTTTTTCCACAGCATCTCAATGGGATTGGGGTCAGAACTTTGACTCGGCCACTCCAAAACCTTCATTTTGTTTAATTTGAGCCATTCAGAGGTAGACATGCTTGTGTTCTTCAAATCATTGTCCTGCTGTAGAACCCAACTGTGCTTGAGCTTTAGGTCTCTCACTGACAGGTGGACATTCTCCTTCAGGATTAACTGATAGAGAGCAGAATTCATGGTTCCATCAATTATAGGAATTCGTCCAGGTCCTGCAGAAGCAAAGCAGCCCCAGAACATCACACTACCACCACCATGCTTGACTGTAGGTATGGTGTACTTATGGTGGAATGCAGTGTTGGCTTTATACCAGATGTAACAGGAGCCATGTCTTCCAAAAAGTTCCATCTTTGACTAATTAGTCCACAGAATATTATCCCAAAAGTCTTGTTGGTCATCTAGATGTTTTTTGGCAGATGTGAGACGAGCCTTTGTGTTCTTTTTGGTCAGCAGTGTTTTGAGCCTTGTAATGCTGCCATGGATGCCATTTCTACCTTGTGTCTTTCTTATAGTGGAATCGTTTACACTGACTGTAACTGATGTAACTGGGGCCTGCAGGTGTTTAGATGTTCATCGGGGTTCTTTTGTGAGCTCCTGCATGAGTTACTGATGGGCTCTGGGTGATATTCTGCTTCACATTGCAGACAAGTTCTATTTAAGTGATGTTTAGATTCAGCAGCTCTGGCACTAATCATGCCTTGGTGTGGCTACTGAAATTAAACCCAACAGTCAACTGAATTTAGTTAACTGGCTGACTGTTGGTCAGGTCTCAATAGGGGCAGTGGTGGCTCAGTGGTTAAAGCTCTGGGTTACTTATCAGGAGGTCAGGGGTCCCAGCACTGCCAATCCACCACTGAGCAAGGCCATCCTTTATACCCCATAGCTCCAGGAGCTTTGCATCATGGCCAACCCTGTGCTCTCACCCTAACCCGCTAACAAGCTTGGATGTGGGAAGAAAAAATGTTCCCTGTGCAGACATGTCCAGTATATGTGACAAATAAAGGCTTCTTCTTGTTATTAAGCATGTGCAGCTTGTGTCCTACATTAAGTGGAAACATAAAAGCATGTTTTCCCCACATCTGCTCTAGCAGCAGTCTTATAGAATGCACTAAACATTATCCCTAAACTCTTCAGTGTGACTGGGCAAGCCAAGCTGCTGTAGGCTGAATATATATTAACATTATACTATATAGTACATTCATGGTATATATGAGTTGTATGGACAGGGGAGGAAATGATACATTTTAAATCTCTAAATGTTTTTTTAAATCTAGTGGAGGCTAATTAGCCATGCTAACTGACCACAAATGCTTAAGCAGTCAGTGTATAAATATTCTGTGCGCTCTCCCATGCCAGGTTCTTTATGGAGCAGAACAACCGCATCTTTCAAACCTTGCTGGAGGTCGCAGGGAGCTCTGATCCCACCCTGACACCAGAGCACGTGCGTGCTATGGGCTTGGACCCGCAGGCTGACCGTGGCTTCCTTGTGGATCTGCTAGAGGTCTACGGCATCGACGTCATGCTGGTTATCGACAATCCGTGCTGCCCGTAAGGCCAGAGAGGTTTCTCTCTCTCTCTCTCTCTCTCTTCATCTATGTCTCACTAATCACTAATGCTCTCTGGATCCGCTAGCCTTGCTAGGCTGGAACACACTGCCTGACTCTGTCCTTTCCTCTCTTTGTGTTTCTCTTTTTCTTGGCCCGGGTGTCTCAGGAGCCAGTACTGACCCCTGGCCTCACCGCTGGAGCGAATTGATACTGCCTCTTCAGGCTTTGATACACTGCTGCCTTCATGCCCCCGAAGTCTGCTTATGTATGTGTGTGTATGTGTGTGTATGTGTGTGTATGTGTGTGTGTATGTGTGTGTATGTGTGTGTATGTGTGTGTGTTTTCTCAGTATCTTGACAGCTGCCTGTGGGTTTTTTTTCCCAACTGCTCCTCCTCTCACATCCTGAAAAGTGACAAAACTGATTTCTGTGCCTCTTTGTTACTGCTTGTTTTGTGGACCTCAGTTGTGACTCTTTTCTTCTAGCCAGTGCTGTTTTGGACATCTGATGTAATGGCCCTGTCTGGGTTTCCAGTGCACTTCATCTGAGCCCTACAGACTTAAAGTAAAGCAATGTAAAGACTTTCGTCCTTGTGTCTGACTGCTTTTCTGTTCGGGAAAGGCGACGACCCACTACGCTGTTCTATATTAACGGTTTTTGCAGACGAAAGGTATAACGCAGCTGACTGGAACCACTCGATTGGACCACATTTCCATTTCCCTAATTCCTTGCAGTATTTATTCAGCTTACTCCACAGGAATTCAGTCTGTATTTTATATATAAAAAAAAAAACTTCAGTTCGCCCTCTCTTTCTTTCTCTACATTTATGCTTTTTGGATTACATTTATGCCTGTACCTAAAGACTGGATCAGTGCTGATAATGAACTATTTTGAAGTGCTAATAAATTGCTAATAAATCCTTTAAGAATTCATCAGTGAAACATTCTGGTCTACAGACCGATTGTAGGACTAGAATGTAAATCTGATGAAAGACAGAAGCATCTCGATTACTGTATGTTCGCCTTCGGTCATGCTACGTGCTTCATGTTAGTCACGCTAATATCCGGACTATACCGGATTTGCTGCAAATTCTGTTGACTCTGAATCACTACATTCACTACATGTAATATAGTGTGCTACGTAGAGCAGGGCTGGACAATCTACAGCCAGTCTGGTTACAGTATATGTGCCAGATTAGATCAGTTTTCAAGCCAGTTTTGGCCAAGTGAATTAATGGAATTTATACGTTGTGTTTTGGTCCTTGGCTTAAATATATACATACACATATATAAGGTCTGTCCGGAAAGTAATGAGATTTTTCAAATTTACGTATCAATATTATCACCGGTAAATATGATCCCTGTGTACACACACAACACGCACAACGCCTCTGCCATTGTTGGTTGCAGCCCTTGATATTGTGTTTGGGTGTGAGGGTGGTCAAAGTCTCGGTCGTGGATCTGTGCATGTTCATTACTGTGCCGAAACTATGGCCTTTCAAAGGTGTTTTAATCTTGGCCTTCTGGTATGAATTCTTTATGGACGATGCCTTGAGAAACCAAAAAGATGATGACTTGATTTTTGATTTGAACCATCATCCCATTTCACAAACATGCAGAGCATGGGAATTTCATTCTCAATACTTTCTGGACGTGTATGTGTATGCACGTGCGTATGAATGGGTGTATGTATATATATATATGTATATGTATGTATGTATGTGTGTGTGTGTGTGTGTTCGTTCCTCACTTTTGGTATTGCTTCCAAGTTGTATATTTTTGCTACACCACATGAAGCACAGTTATACACTGACAGTTTCATCTGTTTGTCATGTTTTTGAATGGGTTTTTTTCCCCCACACAGAAAGAGAATGTGTTCTATCAGTGAATGCTGTATTGTTCAATGACTTTTGTAGACTTTGTTTTATCTGTAAAACTTGGATTTGTGTTTAAAATGTGTTTGCATTGAGCAATGATTTAGCTCCATTACTTTAGAACAGAACTGGATCACAGCTCCATACTGGAAAAGTCAGTTGCTGCTCAGTTAAACAAAGAAAGAATGCCACACCAGTTAACAGATTGCGCTATGTCAATTGTAAACCAAGACTTGAACATGCAAACCCCATTTCCAGAAAAGTTGGGAGAGTTTCTTAAGATGCAATAAAAACTGAAGTCTGTAATTTGTTCATTCAAATGAAGTGTTTTCAATGATGAAGTTTATCCTCTTTGTTAAATATAAGCAAATTTAGCAATAGGTGGCTGCAACTCGGTCAAAAAAGGTTGAGACATAATCAAAATCAGGCAGAAAGGGTTAGAAAAGTAAAACTGTTCTGGAAGTTTCCACAGTTAGCAGTTTAACTGGTAACATGTGAGGGTCAATTAGATTGAGTATAAAAGGAGCATTTACCAAAGGCTTAGTCTTTGCAAATGATCGTGGTTGGGTCGTGGTTCTCCTCTTTGTGCCAAACTTCATCAGTCAGTTCAAATACATCTTTAGAAAAATAGTTCATAATATCATGAAAAGATTCAGGGAGTCTGGGTCAAATCTCAGTGCTTAAGGACAAGGGTAGAAACTGCTGCCGAATGTGTGTGAGTCCTCAGGTGCCATTGTTTGAGAAACCATCATGCTACCATGATGGACATAGCCACATGGGCTCAGGAGTATTTTAGAAAATCACTTAACACAGTCCACCACTGCATCAAGAAATGCAACACGACACTGTTATGCAAAGAGGAAGCCATATTCTTCTGAGATAAACCGAAAGACAGTGGAAACATGTTCTGTGGTCAGATGAGTCGACATTTCAGCTTGTTTTAGGTACCAAAGATGGAAAAGAACATCCAGACTGTTACCAACAGAAAGTGCAGACACTAGTGTCTGTGTTGGCATGGGGAAACTGCATATACAGTATGTGAAAGTACTGTTGTGGCTGCCATCAAGACAACATCTTTTCCCAGGAGCTCCATGTTTATTTCAGCAGGACAATACCAAGCCTCATTCTGCAGCAGTTACAACAGTGTGGCTTGACAGGCTTGCCTACAGTCCAGATCTGTCTCCTATTGAATATATATGGAGCTTCATGAAGAGGAGAATCAGACAACAGTGACCACAGACTGTTCAGCAGCTCAAGTCTCATACACGGCAAGAATGGGCAAAAATTCAAATTGCAAAACTACAACAATTAGTATCTTCAATTCCCAAATGATGAAAAAGTATAATTAAACGAAAAGGCAATGTGACCCCAGTGGTAAACACGCCTCTGTCAATCAATTTCTAAATTTGTGTATATTTAACAAAAACAATTGTTTGTCTTTGAAAACAACATTCTCTTTAGTTTGTCCTTTTGTCTGTTAAATAAAGCTTCAAGTGAATTAAGAAATGACAGATTTCAGCATTTTTAGAAAGTGTCCCAATTTTTTTGGAAATAGGGTTAGAAGTTAAGTTGGATCGTAATTATCACCAAACATTGTGTACGCCTGTAAGGATGAGATGCCCTTAACCCCCTAACAGTCTGTTGTGTTGTTGAGGGCCTGTGGCACTTTGTAGGCAACAAACCCTACTCTCTTAACTCCAGCAGTCCAGAGTCTTGTTCAGTCTCTTTATTGGAAAGGTTGACTGCAAATGGCAATCACGTCTCCTTTCTGTGAATGAGTGCAGGCGCTCGTTGTGTGACTGAGATACTAATATGCTTTTACTATTAATGGCAAAATCTATTGAATTAAAATTTCACAATATATATAATGTTATACATGTCCATAGATGTTATATGGTGAAAGTGGTGTGACCTTTTTTTATATATCTCATATAATATCGATTCTGTTCTTCTTAATATTTTATAAACAGCATTAAATGAGCTCTTTGTGTCCTCTGATCTTGATGAGGAAATGTACAGTAATGATTGCGTATGAAGCAACTGTGTATGAAAGCTTAAGCAAATAGGTGTTGACTAAGCATTAAAATGTCATTAACGCATACACACTGGAGAAAGGTTCGGCACCGTTTAGCCGACGTCTGCACTCCTTTAACACATTTTTCCATCATGCTACATAATGTAACTGCATGTGTTTCTTTGTTTTTTGTTTTTATTCTAAACCTACTGGTTCTTTTTACTGCTGTATTAAAAATAAACTACTGATTGTGAAGGTTTATGTTTTCAAAGCTTGAAATGAATTGTGCCCCTATTATTATTATTACAGTCCCTTGCAAAAGTATTCACCCCCTGGTGTTTTTCCTATGTTGCTGTATTATTACTTGAAAATGGATTTTTATTTGGATTTCCTGTAATGCACCCAAGGAAATAGGAATAAAAAAAAAACCCATTAAATCCATTATAACAAAATGGAAATAGAATGACACCACTAAAAAAGAGAAGGCTGACCACAAGTCACAGACTGGGCAAGAAGAGAATTAATCAGTTTAAACAAAGATAACACTCAAGCAGCTGCAGAGAACCACAACAGAGATGGGAGTGTCTGTCCACAGGGCCACTTTAAGACATACGCTCAACAGAGCCAGGCCCTATGGCAGAGTGTCCAGAAAAAAATGCCATTTCTTAAAAAAAAGAAGAAGAAAAAAGAAAACATTTAGAAACAGCATGTGGTAGACTTGTCAATCATGGGAGAAGGTTCTCTGGTCAGATGAGATTAAAGTTACATTTTTTGACCATCATGGGAAATGTTAGGTGTGGTGCAAACCTAACACTTACCATCACCCCCACCCCCCAAAAAAAAACCCATTCCCACAGCATGGGAAGCATGGTGGTGGTCGCATCATGTTGTAGGGTCAAAGAGTCAGGGTCAAATCTCAGTGTGTAAAGGACAATGGCAGAAACCGCTGTTGAATGGGTGGGACTTTCGAGCCCTCAGGCGGTACTGTTTCAGAAACTGTCATGCTACCATGATGGACATAGCCACATGGGCTCAGGAGTACTTTAGAAACTCATTGTCACTCAACACAGTCCACCACTGCATCAAGAAATGCAACCTGAAACTGTATTATGCAAAGAGGAAGCCATAGTCTTCTGAGATAGACCGAAAGACAGTGGAAACATGTTCTGTGGTCAGATTAGTCCACATTTCAGCTTGTTTTAGGTACCAAAGATGGAAAAGAACATCCAGACTGTTACCAACAGAAAGTGCAGACACTAGTGTCTGTGTTGGCATGGAGAAACTGTTTCAGTTTCATTGTCTAACCCCTGTATTTCAGTCTGCCAGAGATTTGAGACTGGGCCAGAGGCTCAGCTTCCGGCAGGATAATGACCCTAAACATACTGCTAAAGCTGCACAGGAGGGGATTAAAGGGCAACATTTAAATGCCTTGGCATAGCCTAACCAAAGCCCAGACCTCAATCCAATTAAGAATCTGTGGCATGACATGAAGGTTGCTGCAGGTGAAGGATCTGAAGCAGTTCTGCCTTGAAGAATGTGGGACTTTAGTAATTAGGAAGGTTAAGGTGGGTTCAGGATGACTGTTCTCCGACACAATAAGGAGTCGTAAACAATGAATTCATAATTAACAATTCATTTATTAATGAAATCAGAAATGAGTCATGACATTTTTAACACAACATCTATTCCACAATCATTTGTAATAATGGTTTATATAATTCTTGTTATTTATGCCTGGTCCTTGGTCCACATTTAAACAACACAGTTTGTTATAAGGTAGGCTAGCTCAGCAGGGTTGCGTCCTCCTCCTTCCTTCCACTGCGCTCACTGAGCAGCAAAGCAAACGTTTCGCGTACTGCTTCCTGGTGCGATGTGTACCACAACACACTGATGTAACGAAGCTCTGAGGAGCGTGTATTCTCTTACATACAACAGTCATTCCTTTTATGCATAAGAACTCACAGAAAGCTTTCAACCATCATATATACATGTAAGTAACATGGCATTATGTTGTCATCCTATTGCTCTGATGCTGTGTAATTAGCACCTAGGCAGAAACAGTTTGTTATACGTGGTTAAAAGTAAAATAAATTAGCGATGAGAGCTCAGAACCGTCCCCACTGTGCGTTTCAACACATCATCTTGGTCAGTTCATCTGCGCCAGCTGGGCTCTGCGTTCGGAGCTGCAAAAGAACCTCAGTTTCCGTGGCAAAAGCTTCACTTCCACTGGCATTGCCTCAAACGCTTCGTTGTCGACGTCAAAAAAGCCGGCGCCCTCCTGTGGCCAAAACATCAGGAACAGATAGAGTTAGCTCCAGATCCAGTGCAGCTCTCTGCTGTTAGACAGGCAATGGTGTAAACAAATACAGTACAAGCCAAAAGTGTGGACACACCTTCTCATTCAATGCGTTTTCTTTATTTTCATGACTATTTACATTTTAGATTCTCACTGAAGGCATCAAAACTATGAATGAACACGTGGAGTTATG
>JANCOA010000040.1:18358503-18368527 GCA_024363135.1 Leptodoras oyakawai
TCCACGTGTTCATTCATAGTTTTGATGCCTTCAGTGAGAATCTACAATGTAAATAGTCATGAAAATAAAGAAAATGCGTGAAAAAGGTGTGTCCAAACTTTTGGCCTGTACTGTATATATATTCTTGCCCTCGTGCTCCTCGTCCAATCAAATTACTGGATCAGAACTAACTACTGTATAAAGAAATTGAATTAACCTTCTGACCAATCAGATTCAAGAATTCAGCAGTATCAACTGGTGAGTATCAACTTATTGAAATACAACCCCATTTCCAAAACAGTTGGGACGTTGAGTAAAATGTAAATAAAAACAGAATGGAATGGTTTGCAAATCTCGTAAACCCTTATTTTATTCACAATAGAACACAGAACACATATCAGAGGTTGAAAGACAGCAGATGTGAGATTTTACCATTTCATGAAAAATATTTGTTCACATATTTGTGGACAGGGCCATGTTTACCATTGTGTAGCACACCTGCTTCTCTGCTTCTCAGTCTGTAAATGTCTGGGAACTGAGGAGACCAGATGCTGGAGTTTGGGAGAAGAACATTGTCCCATTCTGAAATTGTTCCACAGTTTTGTGCAGATTGATGAACCTCTGCACATCTTTCCTTCTGAGAGACTATGCCTCTCTGAAATGTTCTGACCAGTTGCCATTTAACCGACTTAGCTACAAAATGCTCCTGCAGCTTTTTTTATTTTATTTTATTAGTACCACTTACTTTTCCAGCCTTTTGTTGCCCCGTCCCAACTTTTTTGAGATGCGTGGCTGCCATCTAGTTTAAAATGAGCTAATATTTTTCATGAAATGGTAAAATGTCTCTCTTTCAACATCTGATATGTGTTCTGTGTTCTATTGTGAATAAAATATGGGCTTATCAGATTTGCAAATCATTCCATTCTGTTTTTATTTACATTTTACACAATGTCCCAACTGTTCTGGAATTGGCGTTGTAATGGCCAATAGTTTTTACACTATTCATAAAATCAGAGCCTCACCTGGGGCAAACTGAGCCGACATACGCTTGCCTCTATCTGCAGTGCCTTCCTTGTGCACTCGAATGGCTTTTCAGCTTTTTTAGTCCTGCAAACAATCACATAGAATTCATGATACCGTTATAACAGTCAAGAAAAATACATCAGACCTGAATGAATAACGTTTTACTACTCAAGATATGAAATTAAAATAAATACCCTTCAGTAATGAACTGTCCAACTGTAAGTGTGTCCGGCTCCACAGAGAGCACCAGGGAATCGTCTGTCCTCTGCAAGACAACAGACAAGGATGAGTCTCTGTGTTTCCCAAATGTACAACAAGGTCTGACTCCACTAGCCACAAATAATAGCAGAACTACCAATGTTGACAGACAGACATCGGGCTCCCTGATGCCTGCAAATTATATACAATATCCTGGAAATTGAATTTTCCCTGATTTTCTCCCTCATTTAGTCGTCTCCAATTCCCACCCATCAGTGCTTCCCCCCTTGTCACACGACGAGCTGCCAGTCAGGGAGGGCAAAGCCTTCACGTGCTTCCTCCAAATCACGTGAGGCAAGCCTCCACTTCTTTTCGAACTGCTGTTCATGCAACTGTCAGTTTTCTCTGTGGGTGGGATTTACAGACGACCCCTTTCTCTCTCTCTCATTGAACATTACTTCAGTGTCCTAAAATATAAGATGCACTTCAACCACAGGAGCTCGTCTCTCGCCGCACCTCATTCAAAAAAGGAGTGAGTCGCTAAGCTAAACCAGACATATCGATAGTCTGCTAAAGGAAATAAGAAATTATTATGAACTCATGAGCTAGTACCTTGGTTTCTGGCGTCACTTCATTGGTTTGCTGGTTATAATCAGTACAACAAGCTAGCTTATGCCAGAAAAAGTGAGAAGAACTCCTCTCTGAGAAGGGTCTGTTCGTACGTTCTACAGCAGAACAAGACACGGCTTTGCTACAGGACTGTAGATCATGGTAGCTAGTTCTGGTTTATTTCATAACAAAAAGTACTGCAGGGTCAACTGAACTTAAAAGACAAGAACAGTATTGCCTGGAAATCATTCACTGTCCCATGCCTCAGCTGACTGTCTGTTATAACATCCGTCTATTAAGTAAAGAACATCTGCAGAGCCACATCCAGTTGAAATGAATGAATATTAAACAGATTGTCATTTAAGGTGACTTACTATTTTCACTGGATTCCTGTTTTGTGTGCTGATTGTAAGCTCCAGTGTAGAGATCTGCTTATCCTCCCAGCGCTCTGGTTCTGCCTCTACATGAGGCTCTGATCCACACACACGCATACAAACACACAAACACAAATGTCACAGAGATGTCTGCCTTTAAAAACTGCAGCAAAGGCAAATGTCATAGCTGCACATCAATTCTACCTTCCGCAGGAGGCGTCCAATAGTTTTTAAGCCTCTGATAGATGCGATAGAGTAGACTGGGCCTCACAGGCTTCACATCGGGCAGGTCTGGGGGTCGAGGGACGGGAGGCAAGTACGAAACAGAAGCATGCCGCGTCTGTGGCCACTCCTGAGATCAACAAAACAACTTGGTTGACTGAACGTTCTAAATTCCTACAACTAAAATGCTGACCAAGCGCCATACTCACCCTTAGTGTGCTAAACCAATGCGAAGCTCTTGCTTTTAAAGGTCCAAGATACCAATATCTTAAAGACAGGCAAAGAAGAGCTCATGTAAGCGTATCAGAATATACACACCGAATTGAACGTGACTATAAAAAGCTGTAAAATAGTCTGCCATTCCGTTAGACCGCTCACTTGCTAATGGACGTCGCGACGTCTCGGAAGGAACCCCAGCGTAAACTTAACATAGCAAAGACCGGTTGCTCCTTCTCACTCTGCGGACAAAAGCAACACCAAAAGGTCAATCGTGCTGGCAGATCAGCCGCACCACAGTAAAGGAACGTTTTACTGCGTACCGTTATCTGAAGGACATCCAGAGGCACCGTCTCCCCCTTCAGAATAGACAGCGTTGCTGAAGTGATGCGTCTGAAATTCACAATCGGTTACATCCTGCCCTGATGTTCAAGTCGTACCAGAAAACTAAGCCTCATTTAATAAAGGAATGCTACATAAATTACTCAAGGACATATTGTCCAAAGAGAGTGTTTAATAAGAATACTTACTTTACTTTGTCATCGGTGTCTATATGCAGACTTTGGCTCAGAGAGTTATGAGAGCCCAGAGGAATGAAGCCAATGGGAGTTTTACTGAATGCGTCCTGGGATTAAAATGCAGCACATATTAAAATACAATACAATTCTTTGTCTTCAAAGTAAGACCAAGAATAGATACCCCTAGAATAGATACCCCTAGAATAGATACCCCTAGAATAGATACCCCTAGGACATTTTTCTGAAGAGAGAGAGTTCTCTTGTTACAAGTGTATCTGACATGAATATTGCCCAGATCTGGAATAAACACTTAATGGGCCTTGATTATGAGTCATTCAGCAAAGTTGTGTATAAATGAATTCATAGAACAAATCGAACGAAAGATTTTGTCCAGGGTTAAGCAATTTGCGGGAGATTTTCTATGCATCTGCGTCTGTAAACGGTCACGCGTAGTCACGGCACGTCAGATTTACATTTAGTGACACCCACAACACTCTACAAGGTAACGCTCTCAAAGAGATGACCAAATGTGATAAACCTTATAGTAATGCTGCTCAGCTACCACAAGCCCAAACCATTTATATTGTCCTACTTGAACAGATAATCTTATTGATCCTAATTTATGGATGAGCTTTGAACTGATTCCTTTCAAGTGCCTGCTGATGAATCCCGGATATACTGTATGACGATTACCACCTACGCACAGACATGATTTTTATATGTTCCCATGTTAATAATAATTCGTTTCCCAAATGACTTCTGCATGGACGTGGGTAGTTTATCACACTACCTACCTCATCAGCTCGGCGCAGCAAGCCAGTGATCACCTGAACAAAACGAAAGTCAGAAAACGATTTACCTGCTCTAAGAAATATGCCGGCAGAAATCTCAAAATATTCCCACTAATTACACCGACTTGTTTTACCTCCTGCAGGGTTCCATCACCCCCGGCAACGATCAGCATGTCCGTCTGTTCCATAAGATCCATTAGCTTTTTGGCTTGCCCTTCATAATCGGTCTATAGAAAGCTCAAAGTATTATCATGAGTTTTAAAAAAAAAAGGTTTAAAAATCCTACAACATACTAATGTCCTAATACCTTTATAACTTTAACCTCGATGCCAGCGAGATGTAGGATAGGAGCTGCGTTCTTTTCAAACAAACTGTTAGCCTTTCTGTGGGAAAAAAAAGCACACAAGAAGAATTTAAACCTGACAACCAGTAGGATTAGTGCAGGTGGAAAGGCAAGGTAAGATCCGCGTTCCAGAGTGTGTTGAAAAGTGATTATGGCAAACACTCACCCTTTGCAGGCTGCAGGATTCAGGATTACTGTGGCTTTCTGTAGTGACTCCTGGGGTCCAATTAATTTCTGGCCAAATTCCTGTTTATAAATCAGATCACATCATTCCTATGTGCTGTTCTGCAACACTACAATATTGCTACTATTACTAACCTATGGTCAGGGCTGGGTCATATAATGTCTGTATACAAACAGATTGTTCTCCCTTCATTCAATCATTCAGAAACTACTTTACAGAAAGCCAATCCATCACAAGGCACATAAAGTCACAAACTCATTTACACCTAGTGGTATTTCATTTGCCATGAGTGTGTGGCTTGACAGGCCTGCCTGCAGTCCAGATCTGTCTCCTATTGAAAATGTATGGCGCATCATGAAAAGGAGTATCAGAAAACAGTGACCACACTGGCAATCTTGGTTCTTGGTCCTTTTGTGTGTGTGCATGGTGCACTGCAATGAACTGGAATCCAATTCAGGGTGTGTCCTAGCCTTACAGCCAGTGTTCATGTATTCTGTTGCAACCCTGACCAGGGTTACTGGAGGGTTACTGAAGATGAACGAATGAACATGTATAGGCCTTGCGATATATGAACATATCGCCCCTACTGAGTGGGACATTACTAATATTACTTACCCTAGCTTCCTGACATGCCTCTCGTCGAACTACACTGTCACTGTGGGGAAGAAATATGACTTAGAAAAGAGTATGTTAACTGTTTTCAAAATGTTTTACTTGCAAACCTTTATCTATGCAAAAGATATCTATAGTCTTGAAAACATATGAAGATGTTTTGCGTCCTATGAGATCCAATACAACATTAACATCATAATAATCAACATTCAGTAAGCTCCTTCACCTTGCACACTATTATATTATATACTCTATTTTTTTACATGGGTTATACTGAAAGAATATAAAGGTGACATCTTAGATATAAAGTGCATAATTAAAGAGAGGATTTCACAGCTACTAACCAGTGCTTTCCGTACAGCCAGTGTCCACCATAAGACAGGACACATACAGCCAAAGTCGATTTTTTCCAGTGATTTCGTAAAGTCCGTAACACTTTCACAACTCGGGCCATTATTCCTGTGTAAAGCACTATCTAGCTACAAAAAAAGACCGCTAATATAAAAACACACAGTATTCCTTAACGGGCTGGTTATTTCTATACTGGATTTGACATTTTTCAGAAAGCATGATGACCGGTGTACTAGCAATTTCCGTCCCCCTCCGAAGAGGGTACACTAGACTGCAAAGACAGTTCCGCTTTCAAATAAATAACAGCGCTGACAAAGATGTATTGACGTTGTGAGGCATATATAAGCTTCTATAGCAGCGGTTTATTTTGTGGAATATAAATTAAATACATTTATATAAATTAAATAAAGTTCAATGATAAGTGATAGAGCAGCGGTGTATGAGTAGGTATGAGATCCCGGACGGACCAATCCCGACATGCGCGCTGCTGAAAACAGACATGATTCGATTCCATGGTTTAGAGTCAATTCAGATGGCAACGGAGTCGATTCAAGGAGTCGATTCCACACACATAAAAAAAAACCTGCCGAAAATAAAACAGGTTAATGGCCTTATAATATAAATACAAAATATAATACACCATGATAGTGGAAAAAAACTAAACAGGAAAAATCTAATTACAAGCTATTTGGACGTTTATTTACGTCGTGTAATGTTCCACAGACACCAAAATGACATCAGTTAATTTATTAAAAATAAATGAAAATACAATAAGAGGATGAAAAAGCAACTTTTAGGTCACTTTTAAGTACAAATTCTGTCCACTAAAATATATAGTTAAATAACAGCCAACATCGGCATCGGCTTGAAGAATTAGATCTATTTTTGTATCTTGTTCTTAAAGCTTCAGAGTCGAATTGCACTTGACTCGATGATTTGAATCTTTCCTGAATCGACTCCTTGTCCTAACGAAAGTGACTGCTGCGATGTTGTGTTGCATGCAAAATTAGGTATGTGTCTGTTCACAGTAAATAATTATTCTAAGATTTGATTGATATGTTATTTATTTCTGGACGTACTGGCTGTAAGTTAAGTGATTTGGCTTATACAATGATATGTGTTTTTTGATCTGATTATGCTATATCGTGTTGTCTGTGTGTCAGAATCAGAAATGGAGGTTGAAAGTTTTGTTTCCAAGTCCCTTGAGCTCTTGCAAGAAGAGAGAGAAGCTGAGATAGAAGAAACAAGGTAATCCAGTGTTCTCGACAGACCTATTCTTTCTATCAGAGCTCATGTCATGTGGAACTTGGTTAACATTTTTTTGGTGATGTGTCTGTCATGCTTTGTTGTCAGGGCATGGCAGAGCAGTCTGGCACTGAAAAGTCTACAACAGAAAGGAGTATGTTTGCTGAAACTTCAGATCGGAAGCCAAAGGACAGGAATGCACGGCAGACTCCTGGTTTCATTTGAGCCCCGGAAAAGTACTGGCCCTTCGGTTCTTCCCAGTCACTCTTTCGGACCCGGTGAGCCCTTATCCTGTGACCTGTGTGCACCACATTAACACTGTTTGAACAGTTTTGTAGGGGAGACTGAGACTCCGTAACGGTGTTGTGGACTCGAGTAACATGAATGACTTTCAACTCAATTCAGCATAATTAAAGAAGACTTGCGGCTTGACTTTGGGTGTGACATGAATGACTTGTGACTTCACTGGGACTCGAGCCCTTTGACTTTCAAAACCAAAGATTACAAAATATGCAGTGAATCATCTGTTCTTCCTGAGAAACAATTATATTCAGCAAAGCAGCACCAGGCTTCATTATAAAGCTCAGTGTTCAACCAGACAGACAGCACATCAGCTTGAGCTAGACAACGGCAAAGACGAAAGACTCCTCCGTCCCTAATGACTTTGTAGGAGCCGTGCTCCTGAACCTAGCAGCCTTCACCTGCAAACATTATGGTCTTTGCTATGAAAAAAAAGGTTGCAACTTAGAACATCAAAAATATCGGACGTAAAAGCAACAGATTTGCAAAGCAAGTCTTAAGGATTTAGTGTCCTTAATGTCCTTTCATTTTATGCTTTACATACAGTACTTCCATTCATGACGCAATGTTAATAGATTTTCACAGCGGGTTAAATTTTCACACACTCTGTCAGGTTTTTAGTATGTCCAGTTCACCTAACATACATGTTTTTGAACTGTGGGAGGAAACTAGAACCCCCAGAGGAAACCCACGCACACATGGGGAGCATGCAAACTCCACACAAGAAGGAGCTATTGAACTGTGATAGTTGGGTACATAGTTATAGTTATGCATTTCTTAAATGCCCATATATTTCCATTGAGTTAAAAAATTTGGCTAAAGCCTGCAAGATTCGTGTAAATTGACTACGATAAATATTTCTCCGTCTTTTTAGGACTTGCCACTTAAAGATAAGGATGTCTAACTGGTTGGGATTTGCGTGTGACTTGCAAAACAATGACTTGCCCCCACCTCAATTACTGTATCTTCAAGCTTCTTTAAGTTATGGCAAATATCATAGCTGGCCTGGAGACATGCTTGAAGATGCGTACAGAACTTTGCTGTCTGTCAACAAAGCACAAAATATCTATCATGATATCTTAAAATGTCAGCAGACTGACTAGGAACATTTTAAATATGAAATGATACTGATTCAGTATTTCAAGCTAGTATCAGTCCCTTGACCAGTATACATTGATTTATCCCTATATATTAATTCAGAAAAACATTTTCCTACTTGTTATGTTTTAAGACCTGTAACCAGTAATGCATTACATTTCCTGTTGAATGGTCCCAGAGCTAACTATAACTGGTTTGTTGCCTCTTGTTTCAGGTGACATTGTGGGTCTTTACGAATCAGAAGGGTGCAGCCAGCCTAATCAGCTTTGCTCGGGTGTGGTGACCCGTGTCACGCAGGCATCAATAACAGTCGCATTTGATGACATGCATGACAGCCTCAACCTGGAAAGTGATGGACGATACAATATCATGAAACTGGCAAATGATGTAACCTATAAACGATTGACTCGGTAAGTTTTTTTTTTTTTTAACCGTACCTGGTTTCACCTGGGCTTTCCATCAACCGTCTACCGAGAGTCTCGCTCCGATAAATGAACATCCTTCCCCTGTTTGTTTGCAGCGCTTTAAACTCCTTGAATGGGTACAGAAATGGTCCAGCCTCCCATCTCATTAGTGTCCTTTTCGGTTACTCTGAGCCTGGAATGTTGTCACAGCAGAGTAAGTGTACATTAAGACCTCTGGGAAGATTTTACAAGGTACATGTGGATACAGACTATTCAAAAACTGTTTTGTCTTCGCATGCACAGATGCTTTAGAGTGGATGAATAATGGATTAGACAGTTCTCAGCAGGAAGCGGTGTCGTTCGCACTCTCTCAGAAAGACGTCGCGATCATACACGGACCCCCAGGGACGGGGAAAACCACTACGGTGGTGGAAGTTATTCTGCAGGCTGTAAAACAAGGCCAGAAGGTACAACTTAGTACCAGAAATTCTGGTCAGTCTTTTGTGAAATAATAAGGGTACTAAAATTTAAAATGTTTTAACTCTGGAGAGGAATTCGTGCCAAACTGAAAAGCAGTCAAAAGCAGTGTGAAATCTGGAATGCACGCATTGAAGTGTACGCAATGTATTCCTTTTCTGTAGTGACATGTCGTGAAAAGACATTGTCTCTGGATTAAGGTGCAGCTACGAGTGATTTCTTCTGACTGGTTTCTCAGCCAAATTCGGTATAGGATTCCGCAATTCTGTTTCATCCGCACAAACGCAGCACTGCTCTGTGATGGAATACACTGCACCGCACAGAGGAATACAGTGCAGTTGAGCTGATTGCATTTTAAGGTGCTTTGTCTTTTTTAGTCGTCTCCAATTCCCACCCATCAGTCCTTCCTCCCATGACACACGACGAGCTGCTAGTCTGCGAGGGCGAAGCCATCACGTGCTTCCTCCGAAACACGTGCCGCAAGCCGCCGCATCTTTTTCATTTTGCTGCTCATGCAACTTTCGGGAGCGGTCTACGGGCAGCTATAGCATCACCCGGATTTGAACTAGCGATCTCCGGATGATCGCGTGAACGCGTTGCCGTTGCGCCACTCTGGAGCCTGCTTTGTGTTCAGTTCTGATACGAATTCATCATTTCATGCTGTAAAAGCAAATCCACACATACTGCTATTCTGTTAAGAAAGTTCATCAAGCAGGATGAAATCAATGTAATGGCTCTTTTACTTTTCATTTTGGCACGTTTTCCACACATCAGTGTTTAGGATATTTATCATGTGTGTTGCGTTTCAGTGCAGTGTTTATGATTGAAGTACCTCATGGTGGAAAACGATGGACTCATGCCTTGATTATCTATGTACTGCAACCTGTTTCCCTAATGAGCGTTTTGGCATAAATAACCAAAACCAATGGGGTGATTACTTTTTAATGACCCACTGACGGAAATCTCCCGGGTTCGATCCCCGGGTGGGGCGACCTGGGAAATCTCTGTGTGGAGTTTGCATGTTCTCCCTGTGTTCGCGTGGGTTTCCTCCGGGTACTCTGGTTTCCTCCCACAGTCCAA
>JANCOA010000040.1:18374476-18385444 GCA_024363135.1 Leptodoras oyakawai
TATTTCACCTTTTTTTGTTAAGTACATAACTCCAGGTGTTCATTCATAGTTTTGATGCCTTCAGTGAGAATCTACAAAGTAAATAGTCATGAAAATAAAGAAAACGCATTGAATGAGAAGTTGTGTCCAAACTTTTGGCCTGTACTGTATATAAAGTAGCCTAGCAATAATCATAAGTTATAATATAGTATGAAAATGTAATCCATTTTAACAATCAGCGTAATGTCTACATTTGAATCAATGTACATATGCCCAACATGGCATGTCTTAAAAATGATAATTCTACCTGAATCCATGACAGCATGTTCCATGCCACATAGCCAGTGTACACTGACATAGCGACCCCTTGTCTTTCACACCAAATGCTTTAAGAGTTTCGTATCCGAGTTGCCGCCTCCGGGTAGCCCACTAGGGCGTACACACAGATTTTCAGTCAGCGCTCTTCAAAGTCTCATAGCACAAAGTGCAGAGGGTTGGAGCTCTGCTTCACGGCTATTTCCATTTGTGTCCAGTCTCGATATTGATTCCAGATGAGCTGAACAGGCTGGAATTTAACACACTCCCTTTGTTCTGTTTATGTGTCTCCTGTTAGAGAACATTGCAGTCTTTTTTTCTCAAGTGGAGCCACATTGATATGATATGTCGCTTAGTCCAAACGCAGAACCGCACGACCACATCATACAAAACCTGGCTTCATGGATGAACGGCGACATTTCGGGCATCCCTGCGTCCCATTTGTCTGCAAGCACCTGTTTAAAAAAAAAACAAAAAACATATAAATCACTTCATAGCATCTGCATGAAGTGCAAAAGGGTGTCTTAGGCACCCTGCTGTTTTGAGGTACAACTTTTGTTATTGGTGTTTTCAGGCAAAAACATAATGAAGGCTGCTGGGTTTAAAAAATAAGAAGCACTTAGTCTCCAGAAGAGCTGTGGCAGATGCTCCAAGACGCTCAGTAAAACGTAAAAGCTAACCTCCTTATAAAACTGCACACATTGTACCAGAGAACACGAATATACACTGAATATGGACTTCCTTTAGTTTATTACTCTTTACTGCACGTTATAGTGTTTTCTTTTATGTAGAAACATCTTCATTATTTTCGAAGGCATCTTTGCTTTCTTTGCATGTGTCTTCTGTAAGACTTCTGCATCGTACTGTACAGTAATCAGCTAGTAAGTTTTACTGAGCGTCTTGGAGAATCTGCCACAGCTCTTCTGGAGACTTTGACTGTCACGCTTACTTCTTCACACTTCCTTTTTTTTGCATATAAAACCCAGCAGCCTTCATTATGTTTGTTGTATGTAAAAATTCTTGTGTAACATTTAATCTGTTGTTGGAAAAGTAACGTTTGGAAATATAAAATCATTTTGGACTGACTCAGTAAAGCAGAACTCAATAACAAAAGTTGCACCTAAAAGCAGCAGGGTGCCTAAGACTTTTGCACAGTACCGTACGTAAAATGATTCCTGTAACAATTTACTTGAGCACTCGTAACGTCATGAAAAATGCACGTCCGGTTGTCATGTCCAGTTCAGTGTTATTAAACTATTGCCTGTATAATGACATAATGGCTATTTACCAGTTATCCATCAACACTTGAACAGCAGCATATCAGGTTCTCATCTTCATCTGAATGTGACAGTAGATTAGGCAAACATTGCAATTATAGTTTTAAATCTATGCTCCTAATCCTGTGTATCAGTGTTGGAATGTAACAAGTGCTGTTGTCCTGTTTCTCTCACAAGCATGAACGTCATGGATTTCTATCAGAAAGAACTCATGTATACACTGGTTACAAGAATAAAACTTTACAAGAATAAAGCATGATAACAGAAACTACATACAAAACATTATTCAGATACAATGACCTGTGTCACAGGTGACACTTCTTATAAGCGAAGGGCCATGAAACTTATTTCATCAGACATTATTACAGGCATGCATCAAAAGCATCTAGCATGTCATAACATTAAAACCACCAGCCTCATATTGTACAGGTTCCACCATGGACTCCACAGGTGTGCTGTGGTATCTGGCACCAAGACGTTAGCAGCACATCCTTTAAGTCCTGTAAATTGTGAGTTGGGGAAGCCATGGATCAGAATTGTTTGTCAGCACATCCCACAGATGCTCAGTCGGATTGAGGTCTGGGGAATTTGGAGGCCACGTCAACACTTTGAACCTCAAACCATTCCTGAACAGTTTTTGCAGGGTGTGCCTTCTGTCTTACCTTCTGTAATTAGGGAATATTTCTTCCATGAAGGGTTGTACATGGTCTGCAACAATGTTTAGGTAGGTGGTATGTGCCAAAATAACATCCATATGAATCCCAGGACCCAAGGTTTCAGCAGAACATTGACTCTGCTACCTTCCTTCTTCCCACAGTGCATTCTGGTGCCCCTTATCTTTTCCCCAGAGAAGCGAAGTACATGCACCAAGCACCAAACAAAGAAAACATGATTCATCAGCCCAGACCAACATCTTCCATTGCCCCATGGTCCTCCATGGTTCATGCCTCTCAACAGTGTACAGGACTCAGCATGGGAACTTTTTTGTATTACTTTCTGCTGCAGTAGCTCTTCGAACCAGTCGTCTATCCATCACAATGTGCCGCAGAAAACCTTAAGGTTGCCCATTATTTGTGCTTTCAACAAATACATTTCAAGAACTGACTCCACACTTGCTGCCTAACATATCCCACCCCTTGTGACATTGTAACAAGACAATCAATGCCATTCACTTCACCTGTCAGTGGTGTTAATGCTAAGGCTGATTGGGGTATGCTAACCAGATTATTTGACATAAGCCATCATATCATTAATGTAATCGATGACAGTAATATGATATTACAGTACTGTCATGACAACTGAATAACCTTATAAATTGTGTCTTCGCTGACACCATTAAGATGTCAGGCAGAAAACTGCCTTTCATAGTTTAGCGTATCCTGTATCAGAAAGACAGAACACACCAGCATGAGAACAAGACGGACACGTACTTGAGGTGAAAGATGTGGGAGCAAGGTAAAGCCTGGAGCTGCTGGTTCCTCTCCCCGATCGCCTCGCCACACATGCCACAGTAGAGCTCGAGCTCCTCTACACATTGCAGGAACTTCACCACCTGCTCTCTGAGCTCATCCTGCTGCTCCCTGCTACGGTAGATGCCCTCTGTCAGGCAGTGTACCTTCAGACAAAACAGCTGTGGAAATACACATGAGGCAAAATATGGCTACAGTACATCTAAACATGGACTGTCACTGCTTTATGTACACTGTGGAAGTAGAGGGGTGCTAAAGATCATCTGGATATTGGATATTTAGATATTAGAATGGTAGGTGTGTTGTGTTGGATGAATGGTGGTGTGTCCAAACACCAAGAAAAATTCCTTATGCATGTAAATGATGAATAAAATGACTCTAATTCTGATGCATGCTGTGGAAGTAGATGGGACTTGCTTAACACACCTTGTTTCCTATTCCGTCTGCTAGTTCGTATGCTCGGTGAAAAGAATCCAGCGCCTGGAAAGTGGGATAAAACCGTGTCAGAAATATAATAAATTCAATATTTCAATATATAGTTTTTTTTTTTAAATGCAGATTTTCAGAGCACATCATCACCTTGTCCAGTTCCTTCTGCAGTAGCCAACACTTCCCCACTCCTAAGTGGATGGCTGCTTGACCCAGTCGGTTTCCAATCTCTGTCATTATACACATTGAAGACTCGTAGCGAGGGAATGCTTTCTGAGAAAAGTAAGAAAGTGATCAAGCTTCACATATTAAACTTTAAGGTTCATGATTCTGTCCAGACCTCGGATTTCTGTCTAGGTTGAACTTCCCGTGTCCTCCCGTGTCTGTGTGTCTTTCCACTGTGTTCTCCGGGTTCCTCCTACCTAATTAACCATGTTGATCGGTGGAATGGCTATTCTAAAATTATCCCAAGGTGTGAACTTGTGCAAACGTGTGTGAATGATGCCCTCAGGTGGACAGCTGTCCCATCCAGGGTGCATTCCTGCTTTGTTCCCTGGATAGGCTCAGGATGCGTGTAACTCTGAGCAGGACAAAGCAGTTACTGAAGATGAATGAATGAATGAACAGTGTTCCTTCTGGGGTTGAGGACCTGTTTAATAAGCATCAGTAGAAATAATACAAGGATAAATAAAGTTCTAGCTTATAATACAAATTCCAAATCTTTGTATTGAAGCCCAGGAATCGTATAACTGAAAGCTGAAAGGGGCTTACATCAACATCACTGCGGTAGCGATGAATATCTGCAAAATTCAGGAGACACATGGCTTGTAGAGGACGATCTCCATGCTGCAGAGCTATCTTCATTGATTCCTGCGAGGGCAGATGACATTCATTTACTTAAGCATTAAAGATAATTCCGCAAGACACTTTTGGGAACACAGCCCCCAGCCCCTAGCCCCCAGCCCCCAACCCCCAGCCCCCATGCCAGTTGCACAACAGCTGAAGCGCGATCGTAAGTGTAAAGAGGAATGTGCCACTCTGCCGTCTGTCCCTATGTTACTGCAGTGCGATATTCACGGTCCAGAGCACTGTCTCTTTGTTGCACTGCTTGTTAGGGTAAGGACTGATATCTTCATGACGACATCACTTTAACATGGTACCAGACCACCCTTGGCAGATTTGATCCGCCATAGTAAAGTAGGCTGGTCTGGCACACGACTCCCAAGCAGCTGCACCTGTCAGTTGTTGGATCCCGCTCAGATCACACAGAAACATAGAGAGTGTCACCAGAGCTGAAACTCTGACAAAGTGACGGCTAAACTTCAGCACAGTTGGGAGACATTCAGGTCACTGCCGATATACTGTAATGTGTGTTATGTTTACAGTTACAGTGCCTTCCAGTGGCAGTACGCAAAGTTACTCTTACATATGACTTACTTACATAAGAACTTGCCCCAACCCTCATGTCTGTGTCTTATCTGCAAATGCATTCTTTTAAACTCCAGCTTAGTAATCAGGTCTACATACATCATAGATCATATTATTCAGTAGCTATGATTAATCATCCAGTAACTGGAGTAAAACTACGTTTAAAAAGCAGCGAAGTCTGGACCCAACTGTATCCAGTATATCTTGAGAGTTTGACAGATTAACAACTATATTCTTGGGTAGTATTTGATCTCACTTGTTAGCCAATTTGAATGAAAGTGTCTGCCAAATGAATCAGCGATTGACATAAATCTTTCCAAATGAGCTCTTACTAGAACCCTCTACTAGTGCTTACCTCACAGCATTCCATGGCATCTGGCAGACGTTCCAGCTTCCTGTAGGCCACGGACATGTGGTACTGGCTCATGGCACGGTACTTGAGACTCCAGCCTTTCCCATAGTCATTGACAAGCTCAGCTGCTTTGCATGGAAAAAACAGGGCCTTCTCATAATCCTACAAGAGCAAAGACTAAGCATGAGCGTATATCGTATGATAACATGGCCAGTGAATACACTGTCTGGTGAGCGAATGAATATAGGGATGAAAATTGACTGTATAAACATCATGCTAGGATGTTAAAAACGGGCTATTTTTATATTTTCTATATTGTGGCAGTCAGTGCCTTTGACATACGAGTACATTCTCCACATGCCATTTCATCATAGACTCATTACACTGGACCATTCTGGGTATCTGGGGGATTAAACTCTACAAATCTCCTGTGTCAAGGTGAGTACAAAGGTCTATATCTGGACTGGCCTGCTGTATTTGGCTTGTCTTCTGTTACCCTGTATGGTACATGATGGCGGTTTCTTATACTGCCGTGCTGTGAGTTACTACAGCAGAACGATATCAGACTAGTGGAACAGACCCAGGTTGTTCAGTGACTGCGCCATAATTTCAATGGTTATGTAACTATGCATTAATCAGTTCAGGTCTGAACATTATAGCCAAATCATTTTCACCTAGATTCCAACAGCAAGGCTTTTTGAGCACTGTACCTTCAACTGAATGTAGAAGCTGCCCAGGCTGCAGCACACCCTGCACTCCAGCATCTTGTCATCATTATTGTGTGCATACCGCAGGGCCTTCTCGTAACTCTCCAAGGCTTTCTGAAAGACACTGAGGCCTAGGAAGGCATTGCCCATGCTCAAACACACTTGGCCATTGAGCTGCAGGCTCACAGTGGTGCCTTGCATGTTTAAGCAGGTCTTGCAGTAGGAAATGGTCTTCTGAAAGTCACAGAGCTTCTCGTTGCTGCGGGCCAGGTTCAGGTAGCCTTCAGTTAGGTAGTCTGGGTCCTCCATCTCTCGTGCGGTGTCGATCTGAGCTAGGGCAAACTAATATGAACATATGTGTATGTGTTAGCGGATAAGAACGACCAATAAAGCAATGCATGAATTCGATATATTATGATACATTAGGATCAGTTTTATGCAGTAACATGTTTCACTCTGCCCCTCATAACATATACACATCTGTTCTGCGTTCCTGTATGCATCTCTCTGTATGTGTGTGTGCTCTGCATCTTTACATACATTTATTGTCTAGTTATGTACACACATTCTGTTCAGTTATGTACACACACTCTGTATGAAGGTCTCCTCATGTCTCCTTCTGTATCTTTTTCCTTATTATTGTAACCTTGGATGTTGTTATGGTTTCGAGTGAGTCCTCAAGTCCTCACACAGGATAAAAGCTGGAGGTTATGGGTTATTATTTAAGCTATGAATGAATTGACAGACTCTCAGGTCCCAGGCTGCTGGTCATCTTCCTCCTGATGAAAGTGCAACGTCTGTCTGGTCATTCAGGAAAGGTTTACAACACTGGCTGTATATAATAATTACTACATACAGAATTTGTTTATACCTCGAATACGTTTATACAATAATATATATGCTAAAATTATTCGTACAAAGTATCTATGAGGCAGTATTCTCGACTCTTGCTCTGTTGTATCTTTTAAGACTATGCCTTTCATGAACGGCTCAGTACACAGTAAATAAATCTCACTGCTTTATTTTTAAATGCACGTTATTGTATGGATTGTTTTCTTGACTGTATATTTGCCAAGCGGCTCAGTGAGTATGTTTGCAATTTGTAAGTCATTTTACATTTTTTTATAACTGCTGACTAGGAAACCTGATCCTAAATCCCCCTGAGACATTTCACCAATATGGAGTTTTGTGAGCTTTCAAATAGACCTTTAATACAATCTCCTTTTCTGTCTGACTTTGCTACAGCATTTACAATATATTCAATTGCATGCGTATTAAACACAAATCTATGTAGTTTCTAACCAACATTTCTTTCAGTATCGGTCCAGACGCACTCTCCTAAAGCTATAGGGACCAAATAAAACATTTCAAAATGATCAACACAACCGATTTTAACAAGCATCCCATGACTTGCGTAGATACGGCAGAAAAGTATGAGTGCAATTTTGTACCGCTCTGGTCAACACTTTTGTTTATGTTGTTTAAGAGCATTAGCACGCTAATGAAGTCTACACTAAACTTAGCAAAGCATGTTCCTGTGAGTAAGGGGGTCTATGTCAACAAGATATCCGGGGTCGGGGATCGTATATCACGAGGCTCTCGTTACCGCTTTCCTTCGGAAGCCACAAATTTAAAATGGCGCCTCGTGATTTACTTCAGATATATCACAACATGCTAGAAAACTAGTAGACTAGTTGAGATTGTTGACTGCATAATATAAAACTGCTTAATGACTTTATGAATATATATATTAGATTTTTTTTTTGATTAGATTCAACTTTATTGTCATTGTGCAGAGTACACAGCCAATGAAATGCAGATGGAATCTAACCAGAAGTGCAAGATACAGTAATTATTTACATAAGGTGCAACAAGTGTTGGAGGTAGAAGAGTCGTGTATATATACTTATATGTTTCCTTTATTAACTATATAGCACTTAGTTATAGAAGGGATTATTTGTTACTGCACTGTCCAGTGTCACCCAAACGAGGATGGGTTCCCTCTTGAGTCTGGTTCCTCTCAAGGTTTCTTCCTCTTATCATCTGAGGGAGTTTTTCCTTGCTACCGTCGCCATCGGCTTGCTCATTAGGGATAGCTGTTGATTTCTTGTCTTTCTAAAGCTGCTTTGAGGCAATGTCCTTTGTTAAAAGCGCTTTAGAAATAAAATAAATTGAAAAATTAAATTGAAAATATGTATAAATGTGTGTGTATTGGGGATGGGAGGATGACAATTTAAATGAAAAAAATCCATTGTGCAGTAAGTCATCTACCAGAACAGCATCAGTATGTCGTAATGTAGCCTCTGAGAATGAACTGGAGTGATGAATACTGTTCCTCCTAAAGATTTTCAATCACTTGGTGTATTGAAAATGGCGGTGGAGAGCCCTGTCTAACACATGGCTCTGAAATCTCTCAGTTGTTAAGTGGATTGACATATTATAAGTATGAAGGCCATAGAAAATAATTTACATCATTTTTATTTTCATAAAATCATTCGGTGAGCCCTCGGGCCCGGTGGATGTGTGCAGAGTCATCCTGCCCATCAGGATAGAAATTCAAATTTCATTATACGATGAAACTCGGTTAGAAGAATGTTGTATTGAGTTGCAGTGACGCTTCATTCAGGGGACAAGTGGAGGCAAACCATGCCGGCAAAATAAATAAACACCCCCCCCCAAAACATAACAGAACCATTTTTTTCCTTTAATTTGTCCCCTATATACAGTATATATGCTGTCCATCAAAAGTTTAGAGACACCTAGCAATCAGCAGTTTTGTAACATTCTGATCATGTGAAAAGCGACCGAGATTTATTCTAAGGAAGACAATATTTCTTACAATAACAAAATATACATAAAAATGCCTTCTGTAGCAGCTTTAACTGCTGCACAGGTGATTCCTGTGGATTCCTCGCGGATTCTCTCCATGTCTTTTTCAGAACTTCTTAAATATTTGTGTACCTGAATGGACATCTCGCTCTTTCTCTCTTTCTCTCTCTCTGATCGTTCAAACTTACTCTAACCTGAGAAAATCATTTAGGTCAGGTTGCAGGCCATTACATTTCAGAAAGCACTGTCTCATTCCGCTCCAGCTGTATCAGATTTTACTGAAATCGTTGGAGAGTGTCCTGAAGGTGTTCTCAAACTGCCCAAACAGGCCACAAACTCAAGAAGCAACATTAACTTCATTAAAGAAAACAAATCAATGAACAACAATTTCTTCGTTTGTTAGCAGAAGAAATGTGTTTCAATCCCCCCTACTTTGTACTTCAAACGTAGTGGAATTGCGATCCTAAATCTAGATTGATTCTCACTTTTCAGCTGATGGTGGGATTTAGTGAATCAAGTGTGTTAAATTAGCTGTTTGTAATGGTATTTATCAGTTATTAGCAAAGAACCTCGCAGCTTTTTCTATATACTGTAGAGTACATGTTCAATTCTACATTTTGTAACTGCACACTGCTACACACATTTATAAGTTTATTTATAAGTTTTTTTAAGTGTTTGGCTACAGACATGGTTCATGTAAACCGTATAATACCACATCAAACACATCTTTGGGGACATAATTTCACATTTTTCTGAAATATAATATTACATTTTTAATATTACAATATTACAATGCCAAGTGAAATGGTTAAAGATGCGAGTCAGTCTGAACAACTACAACTTAGTTATAATATACATTAGCTTCCTCAAACTCTTTAGCAAGGCACCTAGCAAATAACAGTACTTAGTATTTTAAATAATAGCTAACCGCATCAACACACTCTTCATTTATATTTATATATAAGTTTTACAGAAAATGGATATCAAGTAATGTTACAGAATTACACAAATATCTAAAAATATAAAATTCATATGCTTCATATGCTTTATAGTCAGACTATCATATTCTGTAATGAATGTAAAAAGCATTACGCTATGCGTAATATGTCGACAAAAGTGTTGCTTACCTTTAGCATCTCTTTGTATTTCCCCATCTCTGAATGTGCTGTGATCAGGCAGCCTAAAGCTCTGAACTTGCCTCTGGGATCAGTGGTTTTCTCCAGAACCTTCATCCAGACGTGTAGAGCTTTCTCTGTCTCGTTGGACTGGTAAAGCTTGAGCCCTTTCTCAATCTGCTGCTTGGTTTGGTCCTGGCCCATCTTTATAAACATGTGCCTTTACCTGGCTCTTTGGTCTTCAGAAGAACCAAAAGCATACAATCCCTTTCTGTTGGGACGTAGGAGCATATAAAAGATTGACAGCCCACGCCAGGCCTCTGCACCCGCCAGCGTCTTTATTCCACCGCGCTCAGCTTCGGGTGCAGAGGCAAGAGCAAGGAAGAGGATCCACTGCATACGAAAGCCTCGAAGCCAAGCTTGCTCATCACCATGAAAAAGCTTAAGAGGACAACAAGAACGTCATCTGTGCTGCTCAGTTTGAAGACCAGATCTGGATCTTCTTGACAGGCCACCGTAGGAGCTACAGAATATTCCAGTGATGTTTGAAGACACTGAACGCATAAGTTCCACTCCAAGGTGCTGGCAATGATCTCCCAGAATATCTACTCCCTCCACACCCCAGTGGGAGGAATTCTGTATCCCCTGCCCTCCCTTTCTTTTCCTCTTTCCTCCCTCCCTCTCCTGCCCTGGCGCTGTAGCAGATGGCCTTGTCAGTCTGGACCATGTGTCCCTGCTGGAATCCAGCTTCAGTCTCTGAAAAGAGCCAAGGTCACAAAAGACGCCTGCTCGCTTCACCTCCAACCTTGAAATCAACCCTTCGGCTCACCTGCAAAGTTTTTCTCTTTTTTTCTTCAACAATTTTTCTGAACACCGCAATTTTTAATGAAACAACAAATTGTCCGGAGTCCTGCAAGATTCTGGGCTCAGCAAATGAGAAGCTAAAAACAGACAGTAATTTCGCAACATTAAAGCTGAGCAAGTCAAACACTCCTTGCACTGGCTGGCAAGTTCCTGGGGGTGGGCCTTCTTAAAGCGCATATGTGCCACCTCCCCCCTACAGACACC
>JANCOA010000040.1:18402996-18414018 GCA_024363135.1 Leptodoras oyakawai
TACACCATACTAATAAATTATTGTGGTCTAAAATGACAGGTGTTTCAGTTTCATTGTCTAACCCCTGTGTATATATATATATATATATATATATACAAAATTTTCTTCCTCCTTTTTCTGACTGAGTAGACGTTTCAGCACAGTGGAGGCGGATCCTCATACCGGACATGACGTAATCATGGGCGGGGCATCTCGTGGGCTCAGGCGCTTTGCTGCGCTCTGATTGGTGCGATTTGAAAAATTTGTTTGTCGGTCGGCGGAGGGAACGAACTTCGAATTTCTCAGAGGGGAGACGAGCAACATTACGGAGTTGCTAACTTGAACAACAAGAACACAAGATGCTAAGGCCTGCGTGAGTACTGGGCTATATTTCAGTGAAAAGACTTTCCTAAGAGAAATAGCTGTCAGAAATCTTTGTGTCGTCTTATTTTCCCTAAACCTTTCATAGTTCTGAGTATTCGCTAAAGCAGCCAATCTGACCTAGCTAGCCCTAACTAGCCCTAACTAGCCGTCCTGGCGACATGGAGGAACTGATTGCTGGAAAATATATCTAGGTCTCGCTGGAGAATTAGCTTTCGGCTAGATATTAACTTTACGTATTATATTTAAGCGTGGTTTTGGAGGTATTTATACATAGAAGTGTGCATTAAGCCAAAACGTTATTTCAGCGTTCATTTACCCGTGTGCGCCTACAAGCAGGTTATGTCTAATACCTAGCTAACTTCAGTAATACTGGTTTAACATAATTAACTTACTGACCCAACCTTGTGTCTGGTTAATACGTGTCTGCAAAAGACTTTTGTCTTTCAGTCTTTGGCAGTGAGTATTATACTTGTGTATTGTAAGATACTTTGCTTCATTTGGCTTTGTCATTATGCTATTGTTATTCTTTATTACAGCAAGGGCAAGACCCCTCGCCGTCCTCCTCCCAAAAAGCCAACAAACAACCTGAAGGATCCTGTAGGAGTAAGAACAGCCTTATTTATCTACTATACATAACTAGTACTTTACATACTAAACTACATATATTTGTAGTTTATAACACCATAAGCCTTGGGGTTATTACAGGGCATAATGATTACTGACACAATGATCATCTTCTGACTGAATATGGACACAGTGTCTTTAGGATTTGTGTGTGTGTGTGTGTAGGTGTACTGTCGTGTGCGTCCACTAGGTGCTGAGGATGAAGAATGTTGCATTGAGGTGATCAGTAGTACTACCATCCAGCTCCATGCCCCTGATGGCCTCAAAGCCAATAGGAATGGGGAGTTTAAAGAGGTATGTGGATTCAAAGTTTTGTCTTTGACACAGTGAAATTCTGTTGAACCGATGGCTAAAAAAATTGGACAAACCCACAGATAACACTCAAATACAATTGATTAAACACAGGTACAGTACAAAACACCAGGACTTTAAAAGTCCCCACCATGTTGCTCATATGAGAGGAATATCGGACATACAAGATTAGTCTGCGTAGCTTTTAAATTCACACTAAACTAAGTCAAAATGATTGTATCTGATGGATCAAAAAAATTTTCATGAGACTCTGTAAACAGATCTGTGCCCATAGCAACGGTCTGTTATGCAGAAATAACAGGCTGTAGAATGCTGTAATTGGCCAATCAGAATCGAGTATTCACCAAAACTATGTAATATCTATATTTACACTCGCAGTTCATGTTAGTGGTCATGGACTTATCTAGTCAGGTGATCATGCAAAAAAACATACAGACACAGACCTTCTGTTTGAGCTTCACATCAAACATCATATTGAGGAAAAAAATATGATCTTTGTGACTTTATGGTAGCAGATGGACTGGTTTGAAGAATTTCAGACACTGTTATACTGTAGAACTCTTAACTAGGCTTAATTAAATAACTGGTCACTAACCAAAGAACAATATTGCCTATATTTGTCAATCCTTCATGGCATATGAATAATATTATGACCTAGAAGTCAATAGCCATACTCGCTGAAAGAGCATCTTGGCAGAATTTCAAGTGCTGATTTGTTCAATTCTGACCAGTCAGATTCAAAAGACCATAATCTACTGCCAAAGTTTTGGAGTTTTCTTTTCTGCAATCACACAGTAAAATATGTTTGTCTTTGAAATAATTAAATAACTTGCCATTCTAAGTGACCCCAGATAATATTTTCTAAGCGGCAGGACCCAGTAAAATGGTTCAACCTGAGACAGTGCAGAGTTTGTGTTCACATACTTTGGTTGTACAGTTTTGCTATAATGCGCTTCACAGTTGTCCATAAAGAATGTAACATGGTTTTAGTCTAAATGAAATGACTGATGTAGTGGGTGCCTCCACATAGTCTGGTTATTCAGTAATGAATTTTGTTGCAAATAATTTTTTATTTGCCGAATAACGCACTCCAGACCAGGCTGCTATACTAAAAAAAAATGCACCGTAGCCCCCTGGCATGCGTTATATTTGTACAACAGCGAGATCTGTTCTGTGATGTTCTTTACATAATCTGTACATAATCCGTACTGTGCTGATTGTAGCAATAATTGTTCTTGCTTTGCAGACTCAGTATTCCTTCAAGAAGGTTTTTGGAATTAAAACCACACAGAGGGAATTGTTTGAGGATGTTGCGAAACCTCTTGTGGAAGATCTTATTCATGGCAAAAATGGTATCAATTATCATGGATAATTCACTTAACACTAAATACGAAATGGTTTAATATTATGTATTGATTGCATCTGTGACATTTTGACTTTTTTTTTGGTATTATTATTTTCATATTAGGTCTTCTGTTCACCTATGGCGTCACTAGCAGTGGAAAAACGTTCACGATGACCGGCTCGCCGGGCCAAGGTGGACTCCTGCCCCGCTCGCTGGACATGATCTTCAACAGCATTGGTCCTTACCAGGCCAAAAGATTTGTATGCAACATTTAGTGTTTATTTTATTTATTTTTTTTCGTATAATGTAACATATTCTACTGTTTATTTGATTATTTGTTAATTTATTTTCCAGGTCTTCAAGCCAGATGATAAAAATGGCATGGAAGTGCAAAACCAGGTGGATGCTCTTTTGGAAAGACAGAAACAAGAAAGTCAGCCATCTGTGCCAAAGACTCCATCCTCAAGGTACAGAACAGTTCAATTTAATATGCTGTGTTGGCTGGTTATTTTTGTAAAATTGTCGCTTTTTTTGTTGCAGGCAAAGACTTGATCCAGAGTTTGCTGACATGATCAATCCAGAAGAATCGTCTAAGGCTGAAGGGGTGGATGAGGACAGTAGTTACAGTGTATTTGTCTCCTACATTGAGATATACAATAATTACATCTATGATCTGCTGGAGGAGGCTCCATTTGACCCAATAAGGCCAAAGTAAGATCATTGTTTTGGTTACTTTTGGTTTTGTTTACTTTTATTTGTATGTCCAGAAATCATGACGTGAAGAGCTCAGAGAGTGTAATTATCATTTACCTGTATGTCAGATGGAGAATCTGGTTCTGTTAAGAACATGGCCCTACTTTATTAAAAAAAATGCTCTTTTTGGATAGTGATTAGTATCTACTGTGCTTTAGCTTGCAGTTTGTGTTTTGTGTTCCTTTGCTAGGTGGAATGGTACAGGGACACCTCTGCGGCACAACACTGAGTTCATGTACGTGACCAGTGGATAACGCCCGTAGATAGACGGAAACTTGAGCAAAATGTCCTGTCTTTTTCACTGTGTAGATGTGATGTGCAATGCTTTTGTCAATTTTACCCTCTCTGCTTTTTGGCTTATAGAGAATGTCTTGCAGCTTTGTTTGTTTGTCAGGTGTCTTGTGCTTTCTGCTGTAAGGCAGGCTATTACCCATTGCAGCATGGCTGGAAAACTATATATTTTATATGCTTGTATGCTATGTCTGTAAACATAAAAGAAGTGTGCTAAGATGTTGTATTTGCTTCTTTTAGAGCACCTCAGTCCAAGATTTTACGTGAAGATCAAAACCACAACATGTATGTGGCTGGGTGCACAGAGGTTGAAGTGAAATCAACAGAGGAAGCATTTGAAGTCTTCTGGAGGGGTAAGTTGAAATGCCTAGAGTTGACATTTTTTTAGATGATGATATTTACGTCTTTAATTGTATTTTGTTGTTGAATGTTGACCACCAGGTCAAAAGAAGCGCAGGATTGCAAACACTCAGTTAAATCGTGAGTCGAGCAGATCACACAGCGTCTTCATCATTAAACTGGCACAGGCACCACTGGATGCAGATGGAGACAATGTCCTTCAGGTAAACATTTACGTATACCTGGATGATTCAGGAAAATGCATTCCATTTCCACTTTTAGGTCAGCTTTGCTTAATTATCCTTCCAGGATAAGAACCAGGTGAATGTCAGTCAGTTGTGTCTGGTGGATCTGGCTGGTAGTGAGCGCACAAGCAGAACCCGTGCAGAGGGCAACCGTCTTCGGGAAGCAGGTTAGCCATCTCGGGTTGAAAACATGGGCTTTTGTTTCTCAAAATTCAAAACCCTGTACTTTATATGAAATGCATTGTTCGTTTTGTTTCTCTCCAGGCAACATCAATCAGTCTCTGATGACTCTCCGGACATGCATTGAAGTTCTCAGAGAGAATCAGATATGTGGAACAAACAAGGTATTTACCTTTTTTTCCTTTTCCTTATTTCATTTTCCATGTCACATGGTGTAATGTAATGGTGTATGCTTTTTCTTAACAGATGGTCCCATACAGAGACTCTAAAGTGACCCATCTGTTCAAAAATTATTTTGATGGAGAGGGGAAAGTCAGAATGGTAGTCTGTGTGAACCCTAAGGCTGATGATTATGAAGAAACGGTGGTAAGTTAAAGTTGGTCTTGCAATCGAGTTATGTATTCTTATATTCTGTAATGTGGGTCTGTAACTGTGCTGTGGGTGTTTGACAGCTGGTGATGCGGTTTGCTGAGATGACTCAGGAGGTGGAAGTGGCCCGGCCTGTTGACAGGCCCATCTGCGGCTTTGCTGCAGGACGCAGACAGAGGAACCAGGCCTTCAAAGAAGAGCTGTCCCGCCGGCTAGAGGAACGTGGAGGCCCAGTAGATGGAGGTATTGCTTGTCGTCTTGAATTGAAGGCAAGCAAGTAAGGTGGAAGTTGTTTTTCTCATGCTTGTGATTTTCTGTCCAGAACCTTCTGTGGCCCTGAGCCAGCTGTTGCAAAACCTGCCTCCACTGCCTTCCTGTGTAATCTCTGACGCTACCGATGACCATACTCTGCCTAGACTCATTGAGGTCTTGGAGAAGCGGCACAAGATCCGCCAGATGATTACTGAAGAGTACAACAAAGCTGGTATGTTTGTCTCAGCAGGTTGCGTTTGCAGTGTCTACTGTGGGTGCAAGTCCTAAGTCTTTATTCTCTTCATAGCCATCATGCTGAAGTCCATGCTTCAAGAACTGGATGGTAACCTCAACTCCAAAGAGAATTTCATCCATGAGCAACGGGGCAAACTGGGTGAGAAGGACAAAATGATCCAGAACCAGAAAAATGAGATTGATCGTCTGGATAAGAAATCCAAGATGCTGGAATACAAGGTATTTCTGAATATTCAAACTGGGAAATTATTACAGTTTTGAAGGGTATGAAGTTTAATGCTGCGTTCTTTGTGTCCAGATTGACATCCTGCAGAAAACGACAAACATCTATGAGGAGGATAAGCGTACCTTACAGCAGGAGCTGGAAAGCAGAGAGCAAAGGTTGCAACGGGAGCTCTCAGAAAAGAGGCGAATGGAGGCACGAATGCAAGGGTTGGTCTCTGATGAAAAGTTCAGGTGGCAGAAGGAGTGTGTGAGTAGCCTTGCTATCTTTGCCTCTGTTTGCCGACTATATTTGAAAATATTATTATAAAATAAATTATTATAATTTTCTGGTTGAAAGATGAGCATTTGAATACTTCTCTAAGATATCAATTTATTTCAATATTTTTATTAACAGTGTAGACTATGCTTCTTTGTATTCATTTGCTAATAATTTGTTAAATAGTAGATCTATACATAAGCTGTACATTGACTAAAAACACCAAACCATCAGATATTTGGGTTGCTGGGTTTCCATTGGTCTGATATGTTTCTCCCCAGGCCCTGTGTTGCCCTCTCAAGCTTGCCAAGTTTTTTTTTTTTTTTTATGGGTTTTGGCTTGAAGCTTTGTGTTATTTTTCAGGAGAGACGGGTAAATGCCAAGGAACTGGAGATGCAGAACAAGCTTTGGGTAAAGGATGAAAAGCTGAAGCAGCTCAAAGCTATAGTAACGGAGAGCAAGGCAGATACCCGACCAGAGAAACCCCAGCGACCTTCCAGAGAAAAGGACAGAGTACCTGCAAAGAGATCTGCCTCACCCTCGCCAGTGCCTGTATGTATTTAATTTATTACCCACTCTTTCACTTTATTGTATCTGCACTGAGCTGTGTCTTTCTTTTCACTTGCATGATCAATAATTCTTGTGCATAACAATTCAGAATCAGTTACTGCTTTCATGTTTTTATCCATGTCTACTAACTGGTATCTGTGTGCAGCCTAATTCCACTGCTCTCTTCTCCTGTCAGGCCTCTGAATATAGTTGTCCCAGAGTTGTCAGGCCAGCCCCTCCTTCCCCCAGCACTAGCAGTGTGTCTGTGGCCTCCTGCATCTCAGAGTGGGAGCAGCGAACGCCACAGGCCAACAGGCAGGGAAGCCCCTCCCCTCCCCATGGTAGCAATAGAGCACAGGGTCTCCCTGGAAGCCTTAGCAGGAGGAGAGGCAGGTGCTGGACCAGAGACGGTGAGGTGCCGGTTCAGCCAGCAGATGTAGACCTAGAGGAGTGTTGTTACAGGGTCAGTGATGTATCCTGTTGTAGTTGTAGGTAGAGCTGCCTTGGTACTAACATAGTACTTGCCAAGCTTTGCTCTTAAATGTGTTGCTTCATTGGTGCACTTCTGTAGAGAATGTTGTGCTGCTGATTATTAAACTGGCATGATTTATTTCCTTTTTTCCATTTTATAACCAGTGTGATCACTGGAGCATTGAGTAGCACCATCTTTGTCTATATTATGGCTTGCCAGTAAACCTTTTCTCATAAATAAAAGTGACTTATCTATTTATCTGCTCTAGAATGTGTATTGGACTACTCTTGCTATTCAAATCTTTTGCCCTTATAGCATGTTTAGTTCATGCTTCAATAGAATATAGTTCCACTAACCTGATAACAGCTGTATACATTGTCATGGAACATCCCCTGACTGATGTCTTTTCTGATTGTTTAGACTGGACCAGTGGTTCGGCCTGTGCACAGGCGTTCGCAATCAGCTGGTGGTGAGAGATGGGTAGATCACAAACCCACCACTAATGTGGAGCTGGACACAGTCATGCAGCCCAATGTTCCTAACTCTATCAAAGTGAATGCTCCCAGCGAGAAAGCCCTGTCCAAGTGTGACAAGTACATGCTGACACACCAGGAAGTGGCCTCTGATGGCGAGATCCAAACCAAGCTCATCAAGGTGCTTTTAAAAAAAAAAAGTCTAATCCAGACTGCTAGAACATATGGTAGTCTTGTAACCAAGTTCCTGACTAAAAACTTTTGTTTTTCAGGGTGAGGTGTTCAAAACTAGAGGTGGGGGACAAGCAGTCCAGTTCACTGATATTGAAACACTGAAACAAGAAAATGCTGTTGGTCCAAGGTGAATAGTAAAAAAAAAAATAGTTTGTACTTTTGCAGAAGAGCCTAGATGGGCTGCATGGCTGTATTTCTCACATTAAGCTATACTGTGTGTGTTTTGCTGCAGCCGTAAAAGGAGATCATCAGAGAACCGCCAGGATGAGCGTAAGGATGGGGACTGGACAGATGTAGAGACCAGGGTAAGGGATACTCTGTCTGTACCTCTATACTCATTACAGTTTGTAAAATGATGGGGAAAACCATTTCAATATGCTGAACAACAAGTTGTTTTAATGCAGTTCTGCATATTGTGATCTCTCAAACACACTCTTTATCTCTGTTCAGTGTGCTGTGGCTGTAGAGATGAGGGCTGGCTCAAACCTGGGACCTGGTTATCAACACCATGGTTATCCAAAGTAAGTTATTTTCTAAACATCTTTACCATTTGCGTTTAAACCCACCATTGAACTGAACATCAGTTGAGCATATAACTGAGCAGAATCTAATATTTTGTCTTGCAGACGCAGAAAGCCTTAAGCGTAGTCCTTGCATCGGTATCACAGTCAAGAGTTCATCTGTCTTGAAACCTCTCATCACTGTGCAATACTTTCTACTATTTAACTTTTTTAAAAAATACTTTTATATGACACTTTTATATATAGGCCTGTATATAAGTTCACCAAAGTGGCTTTGTAATGTAATGCATTTTCAACTTGAGTGTTACCGTCAAAAGTTCAAGCCTAATTTAATCCAGGCCTTGGTTTGTCTTGAGACAATGGTGTGTGTTTCATTCCCCTGCTGACCTGTATGTGTGTAAAGCTTTTCTATACTCCTTTCCCCTCTTGTAAAATGGGCTGTTGCTGAAGTAGGGTAATTAAGCATATTCTAGTCTGGATAGTGCTTTCTAATTAGAGCCCCATTATTAAGTGCAATGTTGATTGTAGTCTTATTATTAGAAAAGCACTGCTTTCTCACTTGATATTGTATAACTATATCTTGTCGGAACAAATTTGAACACCGTGGCATTCACAGTACACAGACTGTTAAATGGCTTTTGAATCTTTCTACTTTTTGAATTATTTTCACATAAATTTGAATACTTGTGTACTTGTTACCTTGGTTTCCTTTTTTTCCTTTCACTGAATGAGCAGTAGAGGGCAGCAGGACTTTAGTCACATTTGCTTTCAAAAAGAACACGATACGAGTTAAATCCTGCTTATCTCCAAAGAAAAAAATAATTTATTGCTTGGTGGATGATGAAGGTTTAAGTTTGCTTGTTCTTATTGTGATTCCTCCCATAGTACAAACATGCAGTCAGGAAATTGGAAATATTGTGGTCTTATTTTGCGATGGACTGGTGAGCTGTCCAGGGTGTTTCCCTGCTTTCCTAATGACTAATGAGCACTGGAATAGGCTTCTCCTGATGACCTAGTAACAGGTTAAGCAGCTTAGATAATGAGTAAATAAAAAGTTCATTATGAACAGTTTTTTTTTTTCCCCCCCCAGCACCGTGTACACTGATGAAGTGCACATGAAACAATGACGTGCGGATATTAATCTGCTGCATGGTACTGGAGACTGCAGTGGATTTTATGGTTTTTATGGGCAAGTGAGACTAATTCAGGTTAATCATACATTCTTTAGTAGCAACTAGGAATGTCCTGAAAAAGAAAAAAACCCTGGTTTACTAACAGTTGATGACAAACGTGAGAGCTGTGAAGAGGTAGAAATATACAGGCCATACCAAAAGATGCAAGCCACTCATCAGCAGTATGATTCAGAAGGCCATATTGCAATTTTCAAAGAAATATGGAAATGTGCCCCCAACAATTCTGGGACCAAGTTGTTTGTCAAAGTGATGGAAAGGCCAAAGTGTGGATCTACTAAGATCTACTCATGATTGTAAACATACAAGCTCATCAGTCACTTATGGTGGAGGTTGTGTCATGGCTTGGGCTTGCTTGGCTGCCTCTGTAACAGGCTCGCTAATCCTTATTGATGTAGGAACACATGATGGTAACAGCAGAATGAATTCAGTAGTGTACAGAAATGTTTTGTCTGGCAATTTACAGTGAAATACTGCCAGTCTAATTGGGAGGAGCTTTATCATGCAGCAAGACACGGAGCCAAAACACAACAAAGTACTTCATAAGGGGGGAGAAAAGGTACACCCATTTGCAAACCTGGCCTATCCCAAAAAAGCGCTGTAAGCAATGTATATAAAGGATATAATGACATCTTTCTGTGCTGGAAGAGCAAAGAACCGAACTATGGGTCACTGAAGAATGCATGGTACAGCACAAACGTCGTATTATAAAGTCAGTTATAAAGCATTTAACAAAACGATAGCCATGTCTGTTCACATCATCTAAGGAATCGGAGTAGGCTTCCTTTTTTATCAGCTGAAATCTAATGGCTTTTACTGTAGTTTTGTGTGTGAATGAAAATATCTGATGAGGCAGTGTGCAAATCTGCTTATTGCTTATGTTCAAATCCTCACTTAAATAAGATCATTTTTATGTCAGTACAACCAAAGATTAATCTCCCAGACCATGATAATGCTGATTTAAAAGTAATTGTAGATATAATAATTTGTGTGACTTGTTGGTTTCTTTTGAGACAGTGTTTTGTCCTGATTTCACTGGTTAGATCAGTAGTTCATAAACCTTTACTAATAATGTTTTGAAATTATATTAATAACCACTAATGATTTTCCTAACAGTTTATGGTGCTTCACCATGTTTTTTTGTTTCAGTGCATTTCATAAATACTGCAGTTTTCAGCTCTATATACAGTGCATCACAAAATTGAGTACACCCCTCAACTTCCTGCAGATATGTAAGTATCTTTTAATGGGACAACACTGACAAAATGACACTTTGACACAATGAAGAGTAGTCTGTGTTCAGCTTGTATGAGTGTAAATGTATTCTTCCCTCAAAATAACTCAATATACAGCCATTAATGTCTAAACCACCAGCAACAAAAGTGAGTACACCTCTAAGAGACTACACCCCTAAATGTCCAAATTAAGCATTGCTTGTCATCTTCCCTCTAAAATGTCATATGACTTGTTAGTGTCACTGAAATGTGTCATACAGGTCACTGAAAGGATCAACATGGCACCTCATGGCAAAGAACTCTCTGAGGATCTTAAGACATTGTTGTGCTACATGAAGATGGCCAAGGCTACAAGAAGATTGCCAACACCCTGAAACTGAGCTGCAGCACAGTAGCTAAGATCATCCAGCGTTTTAAAAGAGCAGGGTCCATTTAGAACAGACCTCACGTTGGTCGTCCAAGGAAGCTGAGTGCACGTGCTCAGCGTCACATCCAAATGCTGTCTTTGAAAGATAGGCACAGGAGTGCTGTCAGCATTG
>JANCOA010000040.1:18438549-18449455 GCA_024363135.1 Leptodoras oyakawai
TTGCCGACTGGGCACCGGCTCCCCCGTGACCCCGTAACTGGGAATAAGCGGTACAGATAATGACTGACTGACTGACTTTACAGTGTAAAACCATGTAAGTTAAACTAAACTTAAAGTTAAACAAGGGATATCAATCTGTCAAGCACCGGAGAGCTGACCCCCAGAAAGGGAATGGTTTTGCAGGTGGTGGCCACAAGCGAGTCCTCTCTCCTTGTCCTTCCTGATTGAGTCTTCTCAGGTTTTGCTAGTGTTTTTTTTTCACTACTGGTAGCATGATGTCAAATCTGGAGCCCATTCCCAGGTTACATGGGTAGTCCAGCTCCACATGCCATGGCAAGACATTTTGCTGTATCTCCCAGCACAGTCTCAAGAGCATGAAGGAGATACCAGGACATGAGATGTTACAGGGGGACAGGTGGATATGGCTGTAAAAGGGCATCAACTCCATGAGAGTGGCATGAGGGTCTGATGTCCTCTAATGAGACCTGTGCTCACACCCCAGAACCATGCAGCTCTACTGACATTCACCAGAGAACAGCAGAATTGGCAGTCCATTGGCATTGGCGGACCGTTGTCTGCACATTTAGAAGCACTGAGCATGTGACAGATGTGAAAGACTCCAGAGGTGCCGTGGTGAATGTTATTCTGCCTGTAACGTTATCCAACATGATCAGTTTGGTGGTGGGTCAGTGATGGTCTGAGAAGGCATATCCTTGGAGGGTCAGATAAACCTCTATGAGCTACCCAACAGTACTCTGGCTGCTGTTAGGTACCAGGATGAAATCCTCAGAGCCATTATCAGATCTTATGCTGGTGCACTGGGCCCTGGGTTCCTCCTGGTGCAGGGCAATGCCAGTCTCATGTGGCCAGCGTGTGTAGGCAGTTCCTGGATGAACAAGGAGTTGAAGCCATTGACTGGCCTTCATGTTTCCCAGACCTCTGGGATGTTATATATCAGTGCATCTGGCAAGTAGTGCTACAGATTGTCCAGGAGCTCACTGAGGTCTGGGAGGAGATCCCCCAGGATACTGTCCATCATCTCATCAGCAGCACGCCCAGAGGTTGTCGGGAGTCCATACAGGCATGTGAAGGCCATACACACTACTGAGTCACATTTAGCCCTCCCTGACTGGCAGCCATCATGTGACAGGGGAGAAATTCTGATGGGTGGGAATTGGACATGACTAAATTAAGGGAGAAATTTGGGGTAAAAAATACAAAGATTTGATCAGTAGAGATTTTCAACTTGAATCTTCCATTCATTGAGTTCCGATGTGTGATTTAAATGTTCCCTTAACTTTGTAAGCAGTGTAATTGATCTAAACTATGAACGGGACAAATGTAAAAGATTTAAAAGATATTTTTTGGCTATAATTTTTCTATCACCACCATCATCATCTGCATCAAACACTATTAAGTCTTTAAAAATAAATATTTAATTTTGTGGATAGTGGTATAGCAACTTTAATTAAAATTTGAGCAAAAAGCACTTTACTTCTTTTATTTTCTAATAAACCCCGGCTGTGTTTTGTTGATGAAATAGTGCTATTTGATGCTGCACCATGTTTGTACTATAGCCTATATGGGAAGTATTAAACATGCAGTCTTTGTATTGCCTTTTAAATAATTTTTTACACCTGTTTATACAGGGTCCTGGCTTGTGAGTTATTTGGCAATATGATTACCTATAATTATTATTTAGGATGAAAAGTGACATATATGCCTAATTGAATGTATGGTTATTTGTTATACATTAATGCCTATGTATAGAAACTCTATTTTTAGATTTAAGGCCTGCAAAATATTCTGCTATGTTGAGAGACTTTCCTTTTATAGGTTTCCCATGAGAAGTTAATCCTCTGAACATTTAGGGAAATGATGACACACCAGATCTGAAGATTCAAGTGCAGAGTGCAGAACGACATCTGGAATGATTTCAGCTAATGGGAGCTGAGATAATACAGAGTGCTTCAAAAAGATGGATCCAGTTTATATATACAAAGCGGAATATTTAATGATGGCAACATTACAAATTACAAACATTTACAAACAGTTTAATGAGTTATCACATTTTAGTAACCATTTTATAAATGCTCTACGTGCCCTCCACTTGCTGTATGGACAATTTCAATCTCAATTTCTTCCACTGATGTCACCACTGCTGTGATTCTCTTTTTGAGATCATCCAGATTAGTTGTTAATGGTGGCACAAAACAAAGACAATCATTTTATTTTATTTTATAACATTTATTTTTATTTTATTTAATAAAAATAATTGTATTTTATTTTATAACATTTATTTTATTTCATAAAATGTATTTTATTTTATTTTACAACATTTATTTTTATTTAATTTTATTTTATAAAAAATATTTTATTTTATTCAATGTATTTCTAGTCAGTCAGTCATTATCTGTACCGCTTATTCCCAGGTCGCCCCACCCGGGGATCGAACCCGGGTCCTTCTTGCTGTGAGGTGACAGTGCTATCCACTGTGCCGCCCACAAATGTATTTTTATTTAATTTTATTTTATAAAAAATATTTTATTTAATTTTATTTTATAAAATGTATTTTTATTTAATTTTATTTTATAAAAATATTTTATTTTATTTTATTTTATAAAAAAGTTAGGGTTAGGGTTAGGTAGGATTTTTTAGAACATTTATTTTATTTTAGAACATTTATTTTATTTTATTATTTCTTATTATTGTTATTGAAGGTTAATGAATTAATGAAGGAATGAATTCTTGATTTTCTTTTATCCCTCCCAATATTTATTATCCATTTGTGTGTGAATCAATACATGATAAAATCAAGCAAGACGAGCCATCAAATAAATCTAAAAAGCACATTTTGTCATTATTGCCTACATTATTTTTTTGGAATTACTCAGGAATTCCTAAATAATGCCCCAATGTCCAGGAATCTTGGACACCGATGATGCATTCGTGTTGTTTGTTTTTGTTTATGCGAGCATCCCTGGAAAGGTATGGCAAATTTACCTTTTCTCTCCCTGATGCCAGGCTGAAACAGCAACATTGATCTTCCTGTCAATGAGACAGAGAGAACATTTGTAGACACAAGACTGAAAGAGCTGGCCAAGACAAACCTCTCATGTGCTAAAAATGCCAAGAGATGTTCGTTTTTGCCAAAAACCACAGCAGGCCTGAGGTGGTTAGAGAATGGCGTCCAATTCAAATGTTGACTTGAAGAGGGGAGGGCTTTCCCCTCTTTCTTCTAAAGTAAATTGAAGTAATGGCGATACTGACTTCTAGTGTGGAGGTTAGAGGTGTCAGGAACTGAAACTGTCTCAGTAGAAAACATCACTGCATGTACGCCAGCCATAATTTGAATTCATCTGTGCTTAATGCATTGTGATAGACTTTATACAGACCTGCAATTTGTCTCTGTGTCTGTGTGGGCAGTCAGACGTTATTCACTTCTCCCACTAACACCACAGCACACACTGACACAAACACATACACACTCGCCCATTTAAAGGGAACTTAAACAGCACTGCCTCATTGGCTTCGCATAATACATACCCTTTTCTAAATCAGCAACACTTAAGAGACCACATCTTAACCTCAAACCCTGAGCAGTGTTCTCTAACAGATGAGCTGTGCAATGCTGTCACATGACATTTCTTCAAAACCCCATAGCTGCCTGCAGAATCTTAGTAAAAGACCCCGTAGTGGTGCGTGATATATTTATGTTTAACTGAATTAGTTCTACAGAATATTGTACGCGTTTGTGCTTATACAGATAATATATGGAAAAAAATATCTTGGTCACCTTTCATCGCATCAAATGTGTATTCATGTGTGTAGTATTCTTGGGAAAGGCTCCAGATTCACACTGACCCTGACCAACATTAAGCAATTACTGAAAATGATTCTGTAAAAGAATTGCCAAGATATACACTGAAGTACCAGAAAAGCTGGTACCAGAAAAACTATGCAAAATACATAGCAACACCACTTATGCATGTTATTAGTTGCATGCACCAGCATGCATATAAAGCCATAGACATCTATGGAAGCTTCTAGAGCTGTTTCTACCATCAGAACAGGAAGTGATTTTCAATGTGGTTTAATACGTGGTGAACGTACACCAGCGTCGGCTGGCAAGAATCTCTCCACGTGATTGGTGTTCAACACCGCCTCAAGTAACATCGGAATTCAATGATTGAACCTCAACAAACATCAGCATGAGGAACGTTAATAAATAACGTTCCCCCCAAGATCCTGTGGGTGATCCAACAAGTATTAACGGATATACCAGTTTTTCTGGTACTTCTGAAAATAATAAAGGAAACCTCCTCCATGTATTGCTTCCATATTCATTTTTATCATTAACATCTGATCTTCAATAGCAGCATCCAGACTTCTTTCATTGAAATGTTGGTCTGTTTTCAAGCTGGTTAACCCTTTCCTACATTACAGCCACAATACAAATCGACTTCTTGCTGAAGGCACTTGAGTGGCATTTAATTCTTGTTATGCCTAAAGCCCCTACCTAAAGTGATGATGCAGCAGTGCTTAAGTCCTTTCTTCTGCCCAGCTCTCTCATTGTCTCATGTGTACGCTGCTCTAACAGATAAGGTTCCAGTGCTTCAGTGCTAATTACTGTCTTCAACACCACTGCGTTTGTTATCTTCTAGATAGCTAACTAGCTGAGTCGAGTCTTGTTCATAACTAAGGCAGCATGTCTGGTGCCTTGCAAGCGGTAATTTGCCAATTGTAATGATGTCGTTTCCCATCATGTAAGTGGAAAAAACATGGATACTTCCATGAATGGGTGCGTTTTGTTCGCTCTGTCAGAACATGTAAAGCTCATAAAAGACTACTTTAATTGCTCGCTTACTGTTACAGGCTTGAGTGACTAGTAGCTGTGCTCTATTATTCCTGCAACGTTTGGAATGAAGCTACAGCATAGTGCAGCGGTTAAAATGCTGGTCTACTGATCAGAAGATTATGATTTCAAGCTGCCACTGCTGAGCCTTGAGCATGGCCCTTAACTCATAACTGCTCAGAGAAATGTAAGTTGCTGTAGATAAGGCATCTGCCAAGTAAATATAAAGCAATAATAGCAGATATACTGAGTAGTGTTAGTACAAGCTTGCTCACTATGGTTAGTTATAAGGGGGTATGTCTAATGTTGATGATTACCTTCTCACTGGGGTGAATATAGACACCACAGGATGTGCAGCCATGTTGATTTGACCCCATGCTGTAACTGGGGAAGGAACTGGTAGTTGAAAAGACTACCCCAAGTTGACACATCATATTGAAAGGGTATTATCTGTGGTTGGAGGTGGGGAATAACAAGTTTCAAATTCCTATTGAAAACAGCATGAAGTCATGCAACTGTGTGGTATAGCTGCATTGCATTCTGGACCTTTAAGTCCAACGTTAACGACGTTAAGATAACTTTGGATACTGCTGGGAAATGGTGAATATGTGCCAGTGGCAACCAGAGATCGTTGAATTCATTGAATTTTTTCCTAAAGCTAGATTCCATAACACTGAGCAAGAAATGTAACCATCAAGAACATAAACCACCATGCAGCCATATGCCTGCTTTGTATGCTGCTTTAATTATGATTTACTTTGGATAAATGCTTCTCCAATGGAAAATGAATGCAAATCTTGATATCTGTGCTTATTTGCATGTTTACTCCTGTATGCCATGCAGAAAAGTGTGGGTGGGTGTGCAACAGAGCACATAGCAGAATAATTAAGAGTGCTACAGAGGTGACAGAATGGGCCAGAGATATGCAGTCGAGCACAATACTTCTGCTCCGCTGCTTCCTGCGTGCACGTGCACACGCACGCACACACACACACACACACACACACACACTGCCCTGGGGTATTTATAGTGCACTGACACACTGGCAGACAGATGTCACCTTCAAGCTACTGTCTCTAGGGCAACCCCCCCCCGCCCCAACACACACACACACACACAGACACACACTCACCAAGCTCACTAACAAACCACAGACAGAAAAGCCAACAAACAAAGCATAACATGAAGACTAAATCAACACCCTCATAGTTCCCTTCATTGTACATGTACATTCAATTTCATGAATGTGTGTGGCAAAACCCCTTGGGGAAGGGATGGATGTGGATGCTGTCACACCTAATAAGTGGCCAAACACTGGGTGAAAACACACACACACACACACACACACACACACACACACAGAGGCAGAGCAGAGAAGGGAGGGAGTCACTTGGGCCACTAATCTCACCCCCATGGCCCAAACGCAGCAAGACCCCCCCGCCTTCAGTAACACAACATGGTGTCATAACAGATCAGTAGTACAAAAAGCCACAGCCCAGAGCAGCAGTCAGTGAGAATCCCCTGAGAGCCTGAGTAATTCCCTTTGATGGTAATGCTGTGGGACAAAAAAGTCTTCCTTTCTCGTTTGATGCCAGCCGTAAGAGATGGTGTTCAATTCTGTTTAATATCTACACTAAGGTTGCTAGCTAAACATGACCCGACAGCTGACAACAAGAAGCATTTTTATAAACGGTACATTTATACATTCGTCTTGGATTTACAACTGCACATGTACAGTATTTAACTGTACTCGTTACAAAAAAAAAAACCAACCGTTTACTTTTTGTACAGTTCATTGTGTGTGTAAGTGCATTGTGTAGGTGGCGTCCATGTCCTTCTGCCCATGTGACTCCAGGTGAGAAGGGAATGTGAAATGTGACCCTGTCGTGCCAAATGTGTTGACATGGCTTTAATTCAACATGATAGCAGACACCCCCAGCCGGCCAGCCCTGTGAGAGCTGTGGCTAGTTTTACACTCTCAGAGGCACTTTAAAACACACAAACACTGCAGAGGGGATACAGGAGACAAGCGCCGGGGTGGGGTGGGGTGGGGGAGGTGGATTTTGGGAGCGCAATCTACACTACTGAATAGACACAAAGTCAAAAGATTAGATCAGTCAGTACAGTATCTCTTATGATATATATGATAGTAATTGTAATCTTAATAAAAATGATTTACAACCTTTTATAGTAGTAATATTACTGATCTATATTTATACTATACAATAGTAGGTAACAATACTATATTAGGAATTTTGTATATTTTTGTCCCTAAATGCCTCTGTAAGAGTTCTGGTTACACAGTAGTTTACCCAGAGTTCAGGAACGTGTGTGTGTGTGTTGGTCACGGAGACAGGCTCCTTTTACAGTGACACTGGTGATAATCGTCTGAAGCTGGCTGTCCGAGGCTGTGTCAGAGCCGAGTAGGCAAACAGAGCAGATACACGATCTTCCTGCTGACAGCCAGTGCTGACCTCGGCCCCTCTCGCGCCTCTCTGCTATCACACACACAGATAGAGAGAGAGAGAGAGAGAGAGAGAGAGAGAGAGAGAGAGAGAGAGAGAGAGAAAGAGAGAGAGAACGGGGGAGGGGGAGAAGGAGGAGGAGGAGGAGGAGAAGGTGACAACAGAGCCCTGCTGTGAGCGAGGAAAGGAGGGAAGGAGCACCAAGGGATCTTGCATGTCAGCATCCCCACCCTCGTCTGCCTGTCACCCTGCAGGACACTTCTGGGACCTCTGGCATGTTATTGCCCCAGGGGATAAGGGCTGTTCAAAGAGGACTGGATTGTTTAAAAAAAAACAGGCTTCAAGATATCAGGTGCCATATACTTAAAGGCATGTTTGCTTAGATTTCTGTCATCTCCAACAACAATCACCTAGGAGTCTGCTTAAAGACAGCATATCAACTGACAATGATTGCAACACCATATCAAGTGTAATATCAGTAAAGGTATGTGCAACTACTAACCACTTCAGCAAGATTTGAGCACGGCACAGGTGTTGATGGGGCTCAAAGTCATTTGACTGTGTCTTAACACATTGATAATTCAGTCCCGGGATCCCTTAGCTAATGTTTCAGTCCATAAATACCACCCTTATAAATACCTAATGCAAATATAGCCATTGCTTGGAAAACTGAGCCATCCCACTGGAATGTTGGGCCCATTTACTCAGAGTGAACTGTGTGTCTGCTTTGGAAGTCCTACGGTATTTGGCAGGCCTCAGCCCACACTCTGACATGCTATGATGATTTTTATATCAACACACTTACAGCTTGGCACTGGGCCAGCGTTTAGGGCTAAGTGGGGTGATGGGAAATTAAAATGAAATGTTATGGGGCGAAGGCAGGAATGGAATATGTATTCCATTCCTCCCTGCCCTCACAAGGTTACACTAGCCTTTGAATGACAGCAAAACGGTGCATTGGGACGCTCCTGACCTCAGCTTCAGTTTCCAGAAAGAAAAAAAAAACATCTGCTTGCATCTGTCAGAATGAAAGGCAGCTGGACCGGGGTTGTGGGTCCGGCAAGGCTTCCAGTGATAATGCAAATCCCTGCTAGAATGCAATGAATTCAGCAAGTTTATCCATTAAAGCCTTCTCTGTGAGGCACATGCCCCCCCACCCCCTCCTCGCCTCTGTGTGTGTGCTAAACAGCTTCATTAGTATCAAGAGACTCATTTAAAACTCACTATAATGCTGTTTATAGTTTCACTTACTTCACTTAAAAAAAAAGGATCCAGCTGTAATGGCTCAGAAGGAAATTCAAGACTCAGTCCATGATAACTGGATCTGTGGGGTTTCTTGTTGTTTCTTCCTCTTTTAAATCATGGATTTACATTTCATTTTAGACATTAGAGCTGGATATAAGTCATATCATTGCAGGGACTCGTATTGTTCATTCATTCATTCATTTTCTTGACCGCTTATTCCTTTTTTAGGATCACGGGAGAGCCGGTGCCTAGCGGGCAGCATAGGGTGCAAAGCAGGAACAACCCTAGACAGGGCACCAATCCATTGTAGGGCACACACACACGCACACTCACACACTAGGGCCACTTTATAGACACCAATCAACCTAACTAAACTAACCGGAGTACCCGGAGTAAACCCACACGGACACGGGGATGACATGCAGACTCCATACAGAAAGGACCCAGACCGCCCCACCCGCGGATCGAACTGAACCCGGGGGTCTTCTTGCTGTGAGGCGACGGTGCTACCCACCGAGCCATCGTGTCGCCCGGACTCGTATTGAGGCCTGTATAATAATAAATGGATTAATGTGTTATTTAACCATTTGATCATTGATATGGTCTAGCTATTTGTAAGGAGATGTTTATTTCAAGTTTGTAGAAGGAGTCTCCAGTGTGAGGACGTTTCAACAGATGAGTTCGTGTTTTCTGGTTTCTCTGTAACATGACCAGGTGCTTTTCTTCTTATTAACTTATAACGAAGTGATAACAGGGACTCTGTTGTTTCGTGGGCGTTTCATAGCAAACCATAAAAGGTGGAACATAAAGCGTACAGTTGTAATTGCAAATTGCTGAGGTAAAAGAGGAATAAAACATGACATGGTTATTGGAACAATGCAGCCCAGATCACACCACCCCACTGTGAATACACAGCGTACACTGCCACGTGTTACACCTCGCACGTGGAATATCCGTAGCGTTCTATATGAATAGTATTTGTGTAAACCGCAATAATGAATCTGGAGGCTTTGCTACAGTATAATGCATTTTGTTCTAATTATACACATGCCCCTAGTGTTGCTCAAGTAATTACAGATGCACTGAATGGCTGCTGAATAATCGCAGCTCATCTAGAGGTGTCATTCCTGCTCATTCTATATTAGCACTGCACGCAGCATGATTTTACTCTGTTACACACCTGCAGGTACACGCTGTGTCTGGTTGCTTGTTGTAAAGAGCAAAATGAGCAAGACGCTGGCATTTGACACTTCTGATATCACATTCACTTCCCTTTTTTTCCATCTCTATTTCTATTTCTGATTATTCACAGAGAATATTAGAAAAAGGTGCATTGCAAGGGCGAAATCCTTATTCAGATGTTAGGGGGGACCAGGTGAGAAGTGTGAGTAGAGCCGGGGTGGGGATAATGCAGCTGGGTGTGTATGGAAGCAAAGTGTTGGCATATATTGGAAATGATTCCACAAATTCTTTTGTGTTCATATAGTTTACATTTCACTTTGTTGAATAGCAATACTATCAGCTGATCTCAGAATTAGAAACTCAGAATTAACACAGACAGGTGATAACCAGCTTCATGTTAGTTTTAGGTAACCTAAAAGGAAGACAGACAGAGATGTCAGAATCAGGACAACAGCTTACGAAACGGAGGCTGGCTGCTATCCAAATTTTACAAACTATTTGGACTCAGACATATCCTCCAGTCCCCTGTGGCAATAACTCTTATGATACATTACCCAGCCGTAATGCTCTATAACTACTCCGAAAATTTACTTCCTAATTCCATGATCCTCTCCGTCTCTGGCATCAAGCAAGCAGCACACCAAAGCCAATCTGGTTAACCTGCTAAAATGCGAGGCTAAAACACAGAGCCGTGCATGTGGACCAGATAATGCTGGATAAAGGGCCTCGCCAAGCCGGATAGCTCAAGAGCTCCAGCGGGGCTTTAGAACAGCCATGCTGTGGGACACCAGTGGCAGCAGCAGCTTGCGTCGGGTCTAATCCTCCATGAATGTTGCATAAAAGCAGCATAAACAGCATGTGTTGTAATCTCTCCTCCAGTCTCTCTTGCCAGTGCCAGACTTTGCACTTTGTAGTGGGTGCCAACCCTAGAGAGAATTAGGGGAATGCACAGGCCATAATAGTACGTGCAGGGGGTGGTGGGCGAGTCTGCAAAACTTCATTCCGATACTGAGCTTTGCAGGGATTTAAAGTGGAATACAATTGTGTGAATTTTTAGTTACAAATTAAAAAGACAGAAAGAAGAAACACATTTATCTGCCACGTATATATATATATATATATATATATATATATATATATATATATATTTGTCAGTCAG
>JANCOA010000040.1:18483234-18497273 GCA_024363135.1 Leptodoras oyakawai
TAGAACCTTCTTAAGATCCAGTGGTGCAAAATGCAAATTCTTCCAATTTTTTGCTGGTCTTAAGATTTTGATCAGGAGTGTATATAAAATTTTCTTTTTAATGAATCACATATACTTAAGCCTAATATAATTTCTTGCAAATGCCCTGAATGTAGAAAACAGAATAAAGCAATTCTTTGCCAATTAAAATCGCAGTGCCATGTCCCACTCCGAAAAACACACACCATACGGCTGAAACACACAGAAACTAGACGTTCCACAAATTGAATTAACATTAAAATCAAAATGTTGAATGAATACACAAAAGGGATGGGACTGATGAGCAAACGCTATTAAAAGAAATCCTGAACATTCTGAGGTAACATTTGTCTTGGTAATTGTTTCTTGATTTTTTTTCCCCCTACACCCGGCTGTGCTGAAAATCCTAGTGTTTGTGTGAAATTATCATGCTCGCTTAGAGCATACCATGAAGCAGCTCTTGCGCTTATCTTGCTTAAAGCATCAAAGCGAGTGAATGCTGGTACCTTCCCGGAGCACACCTATCACACAAATCTCATTACAGGAGATATCTAATTACTGCCTGGAATTCAACGCTTATTTGGAAGGAATACAAAGGCCAGCCTTGACGACACGGCATTAAAATACCTCTCTTACAATGCCGTTGTGCGTCTCTGATCAAGGCAAATTAGATACGTCAACAGGATATCACGTGACCCTGGGGCACAGGCAAGCATTGGAGTCAGACACACATCCAACACAAAAACCCAGGAATGCAGAACACTCAATACAGTATCAGTGCAAGAACCTTTGGAATGCAGACATGCTGAATGATCCAAGCCAGTGATTGCTGAATGCTTTGTTGTAGATTGTATTAAGTGATTACAGTGGAGATAGGCACAGCCGTTAAACCGAGGCGCCGAGGGAGCCAAAGAACAGCAAGAAGTTCCCAGACTGACAATGTTGGACTTTTGGACATCAGCATTCTGAGCACAAAAGGGGGTAATCCAATTTAATCCACTCTAATCCAAATGAACAGTGTGGTGGTGTTGTAGAAGGAGAGAGAGAGAGATTATCATCCGTCAGGGGCCTGCTCCTGTAGTGTGTAAGTGTTATCAGGGTCAGCACTGCTCAGGGATTGAAGGGCCCTACTGTGTCAAGTAAACAGAAACCTGTCCTCATGCTCATCTATCCTGAGATAGACAGGCAGAGAGGGGATAGATTGACAAACAAGGAAGGGAAAAAAAGGAGGGGGGGGCAGGGCAGAAAAAAATGAGTATGAGAACCAGAGCATAAAGGGAGAAAGACAAAATAGCTGCTGACGAGTGGAGGGAAGGGGGAGGCAGAGAGAGGGAAAGGGGTAGAAGGGCCCTGTCTCCATGACAACATTCGTTTCTCCTCCCTTTCCTGTAGTCTGCAGAAAAACTCTGGTGGTCTTTGTGTAACGCGATTGCACTAGAATGCACCGTGCAGATTAGGGCTCAGGCTGGGCCACAGTGAAGACGTTATTACCCAGATCAAACGCAGTAATCACACATCACCAAGGGGGCTTTCACATCCTCGGCAGATAAAACCCCAGCCTGGCAATGCTCAGGTGATTAGGGGATTATTACTCTGTCATTCAGTGCTCTGCCAGCCTCTCAGCAGCCCAAACATCCCCATCCGCTGGCTAAAGAGCAGACAGGAGACAAACCAGCCATGTAACAAGCCTGCATTGCTATGCCTGGATCTGTGCAGGTCATGCCTTCACCTACTTACATACTAGTGGCGGCAAAAAAACAAAAACAAACAAACAATGATTAAAAACTGTTCTACTGTTTGGAGCACAGGGTTTTAGTGACCGCTTACAATACTGCTTAATTACCAAGCATGAGCTAGCAACCTTTAAAAGCCTTGTGTAAAAATCACATGTACAAACTCATCTCCAAAACCATTAAATCAGATATTCAAAAGAAACGACAGGGCTTTTGAGGAACATAAAACAGGATACTAGAAGTAAAAAAAAAAGTGCTGAGCACACTGGATTTTAGCCAGAAACACTGATTAAGGGCAGAACACCAGGCCTATGGCCTTCTCCAGAGCCCACTGTCAAGCACTCAGAAGGGACCAAGAGCCTTTCTCCCCTACGTGGCCCCCCAGTTGATTGATTTAGAAAGAAAGAAGTAAGCTGAACGAGAAGAGGGAACCACCATACAAAATGCACTCAGGAAATGCACGCTTCGTTGGGTTGGGAAGGGAGGGGATTACTGGGAAAGACAAGGAGTGAAAGAGTGAAAAAGAGAGTCATAGAGACGAAAGCATCCGCCTCAGCTTTTATTAGGCAACAACAACATTACTGAAGAGGCATCCAGAAGAGGGACTCAAAGCGAAAGCCCCTGCTTCTGCTCAGAAACAGAAAGGGAGAAATGGGCTGGAGAGGGCATTTGTTCCCGCCAGCACCCTAAAAGTACTCCACTGGCAACAGACCAGGGAGGCTGAGAAGCCCAATTCATGTCATGTCTCCTTTAAGTGCCTAATTCAGGTCTCCGACGATCACAAAGTAACAATGCCAAAGATACAGCAAAGCAACAAACAGGATCTTGAATATAGATTTTTTTTTTTTTTTTTTTTTTACAAAAAAAAAAACAGTTTATTGAAATATCAACAACTGTACATATCTTCAGTGACAACACAGTTTGCTACATACTTTGGTGTGTGTTTTAAGACATGACTGCATCCACTGACTCTTAATAAGGCAGGAGACAGTGTAGTACAATGAATAATTTGGCCAATTGTCTGATTAAAGTCTGCATGTCTAACTTGGACATTATGCTTCGTTTGGTGTAGGTACAGACAAAAACTAACTCTGTGCTTTTTGCATATGGGATACTATGCACACAAATTCCAAAGAGGCTCCAAAGAAAGGGAAACAGGAAAATACTAGCCAATTCATCCAAATCACGTTCATCCATTACAAGACAAAATGCCGAGTCCTGTCAATGCAGCAATGTAATGATGTCACAGGTCAGAGGAAGGGTCCTCCTGTTAGTTAGTACACACATGCCTTTTCTACAGCTACCTTGTTTGGCCCCTCCCCTCTTGAGGCAACGCTGTCTCCTAGGAGGCCACTTACAGGAGGTTTGAAGAGTCACTTTTTTCTTTTCTTTTCTTTTTTTTGAAAGAGTATCCATCCTCCTGAGTTCCCCTTTCTGCTAGACATCAGCCTCAGGTGCTTACATGAGTTTGTAAGGCAGGGGCTCTCCACCACTCCGAGGGGATAAAGGTCCACAGGGTATCTTAAAAAAAGAAGGAAAAAAAAAAAAAAAAAAAAAAAAAAAAAAAAAAAAAAAAAACCCACACACATCCCGAAATATGATCTAGCTGAATTTTTTTTCAGAGGAAGGGAGGAGGGGGTAAATTAGATTTCCATAAAAGGTCAGCCTAGAAAATTAACTTCTCAGGAACAAAAAGAGATAGAATATCCTTAGAAAAAAAATAATGTCCTAATCTAATTTCCAAACCCCAGCAGAAAAAAAACAAAGCATCAAGGAGAGGGTGAGAGAGAAAGAACCATACCGAGTGTAACTGGACACCAAAATATAAATCTATAAAAGGCCTTTTAATACTCCATTATGTACACTTTTCACAGAACCTCCACATGAACAAAGTTTCAGACGAAGCGCCGCTTCATGCTGCAACATTCTTACCTTATTAAAAAAAAATTAAAATTAAAATAAAAGACATAAAATCCAACAAGAAAAAAAAGATATTCTCTTCTCTAGTGCCAAATGCCCTATGCTGGATGTAGCAGGCAAGGAATGAGCAAGTAAGAAGCATTACTAAAGGCTGCCCAGTTCCCATCAGACCAGGTCAAGTCCTGGTGTAAATCAGTCCATATCTGACATGTCCAGGCTGCTTTTAGTCACACAGTCCATGAAGAAGGGGGTGAGGAGGGATGAGAGTCAGGTAGACAGGTCGAACTGTTTATCTGGCTAGGAGAAAAGGAGTGCAGTTTCCCGTCAACACACCGTTCCCCGTTTCTCCTTTTCAACACGGGTCGAGCTTCTCCAATCAGTTACCGCTGTCTAGTAGATCACCTCATACACTGTAGCTTTCTTATCACCGGAGCCAGTGACGATGTACTTGTCATCTGCTGAGATGTCGCAGCTCAGGACTGAGGATGATTCCTTTGACTAAACAGGAGAGAGAAGCAGGAAGTTAAGGGATAAAAGGTGTAAGACTGTTGAGCAGTAACTGTCAAGACATTTATAATGTTCTCTAGCTGAACTGCATAAAGCTATAGCCCACAGACACCACGTCTTCCTTGACCAGCTGGTCATGTAAAGAATTGTATACATAAGCACTTCTCCCCACGCCATCACAATGCATTAGGCTCTTACGCAAACTCCAGCCTTGAGTACTTCAAAGGTTTATCGTTATTTACTGGCTGGTGGCTGCATGTGCATGCCCACATCCTGCCTAAGTGGTCAGGGCCCTGGCGCTAATGACACACTCTGGTCCATTTCCGCTGATACAGGCATTGTCCATCAGCTAGCGGTCACTCTGCCCTCCAGGGCGAGCTTCCTGCAGACAGACTTTATTGATCTCTGTACCTGGAATATGCTGGCGCCGTAGGGAGTCCTCCACGCGTTCAACAGATTGTCCTTCCCAGTGCTCACGAACCATTTACCTTGTCAAGGGAAATCAAATGTAATTAGAGCTTTGCTTGTGCTGCCAAGGCAAGATAGAGCTAAATAGAGATATGTGCAAAGAGACTGAACACGGGCATAAAAGGGAAGGACAGTCAAGGTTGTGCTCAATTGGAAGATGCAGTTCATGTCTAAACACCAAATAGCTTGAAACAAAAAAAAGAAAAAAAAAAGAAAACAGTGGATAGTCAGAAGTATGCAATTAAAGTGATCTGACAGACAACATGCAATCTCAAGCCATAAGACTGAATCTGTAGTTCCTTCCCCCCCCTTTCATTTAGCCATCACTGCACTCTTAGTTCACATAAGCAAGACAAAGTGGATATGGCTTGGTGTCTTACCACAGTAGGCGAATTTTAGGGACAGTACACAGCTCTCATGCAGGTGGAGCTGATACTTGTCTGGCTTGGTGTGGTGGAGTACCTCCACATTGCTGCTCTCCATGCCCACAGCCAGCCACTCACCCGTTGGGCAGTAGCCCAGTGAGAAGATCTGTACATGAAAGATAGTTTCAGTATGCTGACAAGTTTTTCGATTGGTGCTGACAGGAAATGAACAAGTGAGCAACTGACCTGAGAGGTGAAATCGTGCTGCTGCAGCTGCCGCCCCTCTCTCAGGTCCCAGGAGCGCACGGTGTTGTCCAGGCCACCCGTCCACAGTTTAGTGCCATCGTGAGAGATGTCAATGCAGCTGGCGCCATCTGTGTGGCCCTGGAACTGTCTACAATACCCACAAGGCAGTAGGTGGTCAGAGGCACTGCCATTTACATTTCTCAAATACAAGTCACGCTCATCAACTCCTCACAGACTTACCTGACAAGCGTCTGATTATGGAGGTCCCAGACGGCAATGTTGCCATCACTACAACAGGAGAAGCAGACCTTAGCATCAGGGCTGATGGCCAGAGCGTAGCAGGCCGGGGCTGATGAGGTCAGCTCAGCCTTGATGCGTGGCGTCTGTGAGGCCAAATCCCAGATGGTCAGGGTACTTGCTTCGCCACCCACAATCAGCGTACGACCGTCAGGCAACAGCTTGCAGGAACGGATGTAGTTGTCCCGGTTCTACTCCAAAGAAGAACAGAGCAGTGAGCCAAAATGAAAGATTGATGTTTGACAATGTACAATCAGTCAAGAAGAGGCAATATGGAGCACTGTTCCACACAAAAGCATAATGCCATGAAGAAAAATAAACTAAATTGGCATGACTACTAACCGGGAAAAATAATATGGCAAAAATATATATCATTGTACTTCATATATTCAAAAATACACAAGCTTGATATTTGGCTTTGCTAATCAAGAACAAAAAAAGTGAGATGTTCAATTACCATTTACAAAAATGAACATTAATCCACTGATCCATGCAATAAGCAAGGCATTCATGTAATACAGGTCGGCAGTTCCTCCCTGCTATATACTGGCGACCTGTCTAGGGCGTCTCCCGGCTTTCCGCCCAGTGAGCGCCGGGATAGGCTCTGGCACCCTTCGTGACCCAGCAGTAGGATAAGCGACTTAGATAATGAACGAATTAATCAATGTCTACAATTACAGAACATATAAAAACAGTAAATACTGTGTTTAGTACTCACCAGACAGTCTAGCTGGGACACAGGACTCTTGCTACCAGGCTGGCTGATGTCCCAGATCTTCACACAGCCCTTGCCTCCAGTGTAGACGTGACGTGTAGGGTTGCTGATGGTGACCGCACATACCACCTCGCCATGGCTTAGCGTGTTAATCTGACGTGCATGCCGTGGAATCCCAGGGCCCATCAGAGCATCAGGAGGGAAGGGAACAGGCTGCATCTGTCCATCAGCACTGACATGGAATGAGTAGGCCCTGATAAAAGAGAGAGAGAAAAAAAAAGTCTTATTTATGCATTCTGTGGACCGAAGTGGCCTGATTAAATCAATTAAAGCAAAGCACTAAGGGTCTGAAATCAGTTATTAAGAGCTGCAAAAAAGTTAGCTTACAAAAAGCAGATACATAAAAAGAGTACAGCAAAAGAAAGGCTCTGAATGATGCCACTGTTGGTAAGATACTTACGGTTTTCCTCCAGAGATTGACGTGAGGCTAGCAGGGAGGCCTGGGGCTCTCATATGAGGATGATCAAATCCAGCCTTAAAAAACAATTCAAGTGAACAAACCGTTAGATCCTCGCACATAGAAGCACCGAGCAATCTATATCCAGTAGAAAAAAAATGTTAAAAGCTCTGGATAATGTACAAAAAGCGTAGTATGAATTTCATTCAGTCTCAATTGATCAACTGATATTCTCATGCTCATCTACATCAGCATGCATTCTCAGTAGAGAGCAAGAGAAAAGGAAAAACAACACACGTCTATTAACATATAGAGGTCAGCCTTAGAAAGGACACACATGCACACAAACACTCACAATGGATGGACGGCCATATGCAGCAGCAGCGGCCGCGCTCATCTGAGGAGAGATGTGTAGGCCGGCGTAGACCCCAGGGCTTGTAAGTGAGCCATTCATCTCATGGTGGCCCATCATGGCAAAAGGAGCTGGGTAAGAGCCAGCGATGGAAAGGGGGGTGCGCAGCGCAGGAGCAGCTACAGAGATGGGAGACGCACAGAGCCGATCAGAAATCAGCATTCATTACGGGCAGAAAGAGGAAAAAGACTCAGGTGTATGGAGTGCTATCTCAATCAACGCCGCCTGCACTGAACCGTACTAAGTAACAAAAAAATTCACAGAGACAGGTACTCTTAGCTTTCTGATTGGAAAGAATCCTGAAGAAAATGCTCGTTTTATATTTAGGTCTTCACTTTTCAAGGTAAGTGATTAATCCTCTTTTGATGTATAGCAAAGAGAAGCGAACGCTTTTTGGGAATGGGGATTTAGGCTGTACTTACCCAGAGCCTCCATGGGCGGTTTGCCCAGGATGGGCCGCAACCCAGGCGTGGTGCTGGTGCCGGGGGTCGGGGCATCATTGCGCGGAGTGGGAGTGTTAGACTTGAGACCAGGTGTGGATGATTTGTCATTCTGCATTTGAGTGTGTTTGGAGAAAGACAGGAGAGAGAGAGGGGGAAAAAAATAAACGGAGTTTAGAAATCTTCTGAAAGAATGAGGCAACATACAAGCAGAGGTTTGAGTGCCGCTTGAACATTGAATCGTGTCCCATTCCTACGAACATCCTATTCCTATGAAGCTTTAAAGCCCACATTTACTGGAACGCTGGAGCCGAGGCTCATTCTTATCCTTTCCCCTGCTTTCATCCTTTAATCTTTCTGACAAGGCAGAAGACCTAGAATGGTTTAGTACATTGAGATAAATAGTACAGAAGACATGACAGATCCTGCTATAGGAATGTTACATGTCTGATATTTACTAAGTGCTACTAATGTATTTGAAGCCCAGGCTGGGAAACATTCACTCCTAAGCCAAATAAAAGCATTAAGATCAGTGCACTGTGCCCATAAGATGAAAAATGTTTAATATTAAAAGGTAGCAGGTGTAATTGTGTGCAAATGTGCCCTTACATGGCCATGCTCCTTGGTTTTGGAAGAAGGTGTGCTGCCCGATGAGGCCACTGAGGCAGGACTATTGGGTGTATCCTTTTTTGGGGGGCGGGGCTTGTCAATGCCATTTTCTGGTGGAGAGTGAGCTGGGCTGCCTCGGGGTGTAGCAGGGTCCTACGCAAACAAAAACCCAGACGAAAGACCCAAAACACCCAGGGTAAGTATTTCTGCTTTATCATACACACAGTATACACTCCAACAACTTACAAGTCCCAAATGGTTATGAATACAATAAAATCTCACCTCATTAGAAACGTCGACCACAAGATCGTCACTTTTGTCTCCGTCGCTATCCTGTATAAAATAAATAAATAAATAAATAAAACTGCACCTCAATCTCGCTATACACGGCAAACATTCTACAAACACGCTCTACAAACAGCTTTTTAAATCAGTTTACATGGCATTTTCAGACTCACATATCTGCTCATGTTGTCCTTCTCTTCCATTTTGCGCTTCTTGGAGTCCAGGCTATAGTCAGAAGAACCACGGTGCTTCTCGCTGGCAGTACGCAGGCTGTCCGATGGGGAAATGGAGTTGTTCTAAAGAAGGAAAAAAAAAAAAAAATCATCACTCTCAGGCATAGGCGGTAATACAAGTTTTATTTGTTATTTATCATTGGGTAATATGCCTTGTGACAACAGTATTACTTCAAGCCAGATTTCAACACAAATGCAGACAGCATTGACAGGTACTTTGCAGCTGTGGGTTCTGAAAGAAATCCAAGATGGCAAATAGGAATGGGAAAATACAAAACGGGGGGGAAAAAAAAAAGGAAAAAAGAAAACAAGTAGTTCATATCAATCCAAAACCGCACACTTTAAAAAGCCAGAAGAGGCCTATTCATTCCCACTGGCCGCCTACAAAACCCAAAACAGGCTTAACACAATGCACTGAAACTAGCCAAGCCGTATCTAACAACCTACGCTAGACTAAACACCCAAGAATTTGCTGGCTACACAACAGAGCAGCCACAGTTAAGCAGACCAAAGAGAGGGGCTTGTTTTCACAGCCCCCCTCCCCCTTTCCTAAAAGAGACAACAAATAGCTTCAGGAAGACATGAGCAGTACTAGTGCCGAACAACGGCTCTTTATCTGAGAGCAGCCAGGCCTGGACTGGAAGTGAGTGAGTGAGTGTGTGTGTGTGTGTGTGTGTGTGACTATGTAATAGCCATTGATTGCTGTAGCATGCTGAGCTCTGACTCCAAGCCCGTGTAGTTGGCTGGGTACAAATAAATGGGAAAAGGCAGGCAGGTCACATGGAGGCAGCTGCACTCCAGCAGTGAGCCTCTGTCCACTGGATCTCGCGCTTCCTCATTTCATTTTCAGGTTGATTCACTCTCATAAAAATGAGACTGTGCACAAACAATCACACAACCAGACTGTCTGGCCTCAAGAACACAAAAGGTGAGTACCTCCTTTGCTAAAAACCTATTTTCTTCTAAGAGGCTAGGACTATTACTGTGGCACATCCTCCGATATCTTGCATGTACGCGTCAGCCTCGGGAAGGAGGTGCCAGTGAAGCACGGAAGCCTTTCTTAAGTGTCCTCTAGGCATTTTCTCAACATAATCCAACCTGAGAGCTTCTCTTAGGTTTCCCTCATCCCAGAGAGAATGCACAGCACAAGAGGGCAAGAATGCCTCCAAGTTCATGGCAAGTGTAAAAGGAAACTGAGCTGAGAAGCGAGATGAAGTAGCAGACTGGGCAGAGAGCCGGCACTGCTCTCTCTCCCTCTTTGTGTGTGTGTGTGTGTGTGTGTGTTGCTTGACCTTTTAAAGAGATGCTTGGCGTGTCTCATTAAATAGAGTCACAACTATGCTATCAGATGACCCAAGACACAGGCACAACACGCAAGCACACACAGGCCCGGGGTCGTAAATGCTAGAGCAGCTCCTCTTCCTTTAGACATGACTGCGCCCATTGAGTCTGGCTGGGACTGTTAGAAACCCAATATCGCAGCCACAATCAGCCATCAGAGAGATTTAAACCCTCCCATCAAATAAACGCCTTTTACAAGGAGATGAGGGGCAGGAAAACAATGCTGCCGCCTATGCTCATGCACGTTTTACAGAAAGGCAAAAAAGCGCAGGAAAAGGGATGCGATATCCCAGAAAAGGAGGGGGAGATTGAGGGGAATTAAATCGGCTTTAATTGTGATGCAATTACGCAGTAGTGCTAATCTGTACACGGTGATATGAGTCATTTGCAGTCTTCTGCACAGAGATGAGAGCACTTATTTTATAGAAAACCATGTTCCCCCATTAGACACTTTAATGAAAGCAGATTACTGTATGTGGTGCAACTTAGGAGAGTTTCAGGCAAAAGAAGCCTTGCTTGACATTTACATTAATGGAAAATGTCTTAGGTGTGAAACAGGTTAAAAAGCTCTTTCATGTAGGAAGAAAGACACAAAGTGAGACGGAATGAGAGCAAGTAAGAGTGGGCGACTAAACAGAGGAGACGCCATGAAAAAAGAGAGAGAGATGTAGACGCCAACACATGAGCCAATGGGAAACTGGGCACTCACCGTGCTCTCTGCAGTCAGTGGATCCAGTTGGAGGAGAGAAATAGACATGAAGATTGGCCAGACACAGAGGAGAGATAAACAACAAGTCAGCGAGTCTCTCCAAATAAGAGAAGGCTTCATCACTTAAAAAAAAAAAAATTTCATCCCCCTATTTAAGCGCCAAGACGCGCGTTTATTTTTCCTGACCCAGAAAGCATGTTTAAATTATGAGTAATACACTGCTTATAAACCGTCTCCAACTTCCATAAGTGCAAAAAGACAAACATGCCCTATGTTCTAATTTAAAAACTTATTACATAATCAAGGTAAAATTATCATTATCGGCACAAAATGGCATTCCAGTAGTTTCCGATTTCTGAATTCTCTAGTCTTCCTTCCCAATAGTATTTAAACTCTTTCTCACCTCTGTGCTCCAGGTCATGGTGGTTCTTCTCGTCCTTCACAGGCAGGTGTGGCTGGCTGCCCAGTGCACCTAGTGCCAGCAGGCCCGAGCCGGTACCCGTGACCGGAGGGATACCCGGGGGCTGGAGGCCCGAGGGGTGTGGGGGCAGAGCCACAGGGCCATGGGCAGCATGAGAGAGGTGCTGTGCCTGGAGCTGCTGCTGCTGTGGAAAGACACACTACAAGTGGGCCAGAGGGAAAACACACCAACAAAGAGACACACAAACAAACAGTCTGAGCCAGTAAGAACCTAGATCAGAAGTGCATGCTGGAAGAGACATGATAAAACCCTCAGGAATTAACTGTATATTTCACAGACAGTACAGTCCACACATTTGTGTAATTTGCCACAGGGAACTGCTATGTGGGAATGAACAACAAAGCTGAATAGGCTGAGACTTGGGAGACAGGAAAGACAAGTTAATCATGGCTGGGTGAGAAAACCTGGAAAACAAAGAAAACTGGAAGTCAATGATGCAAGACAGGTTTTGGCATGTCTACCTAAATAAGTGTCCAGGATGGAAAACAGTCTGAAACAAAATGGTCAAGTCAACATGAATGAAGTAGTTCAAACCCATGTGCGCACATGAGCACTCTTCAAGACAGAGTTATAAGAACAAGCTTTCAATATGTGTCAGCTCAGGGGCTTTACCACCTGCTCCTTAACCTCATCAAAACAGATGAGGTTAAGAGCCCCCCACACACACACACACACACACACACACACACACACACAAACACAAACACACACACACACACACACACACACACACACACACCTCACATTTGGGTTTGGTTAATTCACAACTATGAGTCACACATCAAAACTCTTAAAGCAAGTCTAATAGCAGTAGCAGCTGAAAGTGCGTGTGAGTGAGCGCGTGTGTGTCTGTATGGTAGCAGTGGACAACAACCAGACTCATGCTGGCAAGAATTCAAGCCTTCAATATTCCCATTAATATTTTAAGGGCTTGGGGCAAACTAACGGGAGGTAAAAGCCTCTCAGCATGGGAAGTGTTCCGTTTAAAGCAAGCTTAAATAATACTGCGTACAGGCACTAGTAAAAAGAAAAAACACCACACACACACAGACACACTTCACAATTTATTACTATGCTCTAGAGGGCTGAATAATTTAGCTGCTGCCATGGCATGCATCACCCCCGCTCCCTGTATACAGACCACAACTCTAGCAGCTGGTCATTCTCACTGAAAGCTCAAGTGTGCACATTTTCTCCTGAAGTGAAAAGGTTAGATATTATTGGCCATGTATGACAACCATAGAGGTACAACCTTTTGGAATTATTAGCAGGTCATTAATGCCATGCCAAGAGTAAATATCAATACTAAAGGCTTATTTAGAAGTCTGGAATGCTCTGAAAGCTTGCCCTTTCCAGAGGACAAATCATTATTAAGATGTCCATCACAAGCTCTTATTCAGGGATGACTATAATTGCTAACAGCTTTGCCGATTATTTGCACAGCTGGCTGTATATTGCTGTGAAGGCCTTGGAGAATGGCAGGGAAGAGAATGGTATATAAAGAAGTGCCACCTGGGATTTGAGCCACAACCTTGCCCCCTCCCCAATTCAGTTATGAGACAGGCCTCACATGACCCAGGGAGTAGGTGGACATAAGAAAGAAAAATGGGTGGGATTGAGTAGTGATGAGTTTATCATATGGCGCATAGGTTTAAGGTGTATGTGTGCAATAAAGTGCATAAGTGCAATATAGAAGGGAAAATGCATGCGTGTGTGTGTGTGTGTGTGTGTGTGTGTGTGAGAGAGAGAGAGCTAGAGAAGATGATTGACCATGAGGGAAATTAAAAAGGCAGTTGATTCACGGGGGACGCCCTTCCCTGCTCATTCTGGCTAATGAGCCACTGATGTGTAATATGCATGGACAATCATTGAGAACTCTCATTAGAGCCCCAGCTATGAATACAAGAAAAAGAAAATAAAATGCCTCCTCTAATTTAATATTCCTAGATAAAGACCTCTTCTGCTGGCATTAATCTCCTTCCCAACTGTGAAGTACTGCTGCCAAACACTGGCTGGCCACCAGATGGAAAATGAAATAAATAAAATAGCTGGGCAGTAGAAAACCCTACTGGCCAAATTAGACACCCACTTTCTCTTGTCCTCAGGTGGGATAAACTAAACAATTTAGCACTGTAACCGCGCAATATACAACCTTGGATTATCTTCAGCAGATCCCGCTCTCTCCCGTGCACACGCAGACATACTTAATTAGACCCTTACCAGAAGTGGAGGCCATCTTAAATGGTACTCCTGTGAGAGGTCCGGGAAGACGTGCTGAAAGCAGTTGCTGTGGCTGTGAGAGCTGGGAGTGTGTGCACATCTGTATCTGTACTGCTCTGAACCACATTTACTCCAGCTCAATATACAGGCACAGCGTGCATCAGCTTATTCTACACACAGTAATAACTAAATACAACCACTCATAACCGCGGGCGGGAAATAGGGTGTGAAATGTTTTTCTAAATATACCGCACCAAATGCACTTGTATACTAAGTGGTGAGGGCAGAAATGCTGAGCTGACAGGAGAAGCTATCTTCCGATTTTTGATGAACATGCTGCAGAAAAAAAAAAAAAAAAAAAAGCAAGACTGCCCTAGATGCATCTTAATACTTGATCCGGGGTCCATCAATAAGACATGCTAGCAGCTGCTGCATGCCATTGCCTGCCATTCTTAACTCACCTTGGCCTTCAAGTATTCATGAGCACACTGGCACCTATGCACACGCATGCCCTTACACATACTGACTGCTGTGCACATTACAAATGCTTGCCTTCTGCAAAATACACACACACACACACATT
>JANCOA010000040.1:18568774-18579478 GCA_024363135.1 Leptodoras oyakawai
TCAGTTATATTGTTGTTTCAAGAAATTGGCTGCTCAAAATCTTTTGTCTCTTGGTCCCATTTCTTCTTTTAGCATTGCGAAGCTCTGCTTAGAACCTTCTTAAGATCCAGTGGTGCAAAATGCAAATTCTTCCAATTTTTTAGCTCGTCTTAAGATTTTGATCAGGAGTGTATTACTAGAACACAATACTGTTAATTATAATTATTCCCAAAATATAAATTAACTGCTAGGTAGAGATGTGTGTTCAAGAGAGTGAGGAGTGTGAGGGTAAACCTGCACAAAGGTCCTGGACTGGAAGCAAAAATGGTTATTAAGAGCAATATATAAATGGAGTGGCACAGTGGCATAAGCTTTAAATCCTACCTGTGCTGCACTGAGAAGACGCATACGGTATATACCAAGAACTTGTCTATAATGCTTTTCGCAGTTCTATCGAGAGAGAGAGAGAGAGAGAGAGAGAGAGAGAGAGAGAGAGAGAGAGAGGAGAGAGAGAAAACTCTCAATAAAGGTAAGGAATTTTTATGACTGGTCAATTAAATTCCATAAACTGCAGTTCAACACACATTTCAATATACTATAGCTTGTGGTGTGCCCTGGTTATGTAAATAATTTTAATGAAGAATGTTTTTTTAACCAATCATGAACCTGGTAAAATAAAAATAAAAATAAATAAATAAAATAAATAAAATGTATTTTAGAAAAATATATTTTATTTATAAAATAAATAAAAATTATAAAAACAAATAATAAAATTATTATTATTAAAGTTATTAAAATATAAATACATAAAAGCTATAATGATAATACTAATAATACTACTAATAATATGCTGATTATTATTATGCAATGTAATGTAAAATTCTATGCAAAAAGTATGGATTGAACCAATAAGCATTTCTTAGTTAACTTCTGCCTTGACAAAAGACTCTCATAACTCTGTCTCCATAGCAGAAATTCACAGACAAGGCAGGAAAGCTTGACCTTGGCTACAGCCACACAGACACAAATACACATACGCATACACATATTAGCAGGAGGGTAACAGCAGGAGAAAGAGGAAGTGTTTGGAAGAGAAGATAGAGAGCCTGGGAGATTCTGCTGGACAGAGTTACAGGAGTGAAACAGGAAGAAACACCACTGGTCTCTGTGAGAGAAATACGAACGTGACTTCAGTACATGGCTCACAGTGCAGAGGTCTCAGCCTGGACATCACAACTGTGACATTTAGGAAGAAATGTGAACTACATCACTTGGCCCTTTGCTATAGCAGAACAAACAGAATGATAAAATGGCCGTCAGCAGGGGAGAAAGTCAAGTTTTCTTCCTTGCATCGTAATATGAATTATTAAGATCCAGCATAAGGAAGTGTAAGAAGTCATTTAAGTGGCTGAGTTTTTGACAAAGTAATTTCATCTCAATTAGCACTTGAAAATGTGATTTAGTTCACACCGTCTCGAATTCCCCTGACAATACGAGACAATTTCATGGAAAACTCCAGCATGTGGGTAAAATGGCAAAATGCTTATCTGCAGGAAACTGTGCACAATCAACTAAAGTGAGGGTCTCTCTGGAAACCAGGCTCGTGTGCACAGGTGGGTGTGGGATGGCCTCCATTTTCTGTTGCTCCAAAAAAATAGGAGGTAGTGTTGAAATTCCCAGAACAGTAAAACAGGACAAAAAATATGCCTGCATGCAATAACAATATGCATATATCTGTTAAAAGCATAAGTCTGGTATCACATACCATACCAGTTGATTAATTGCACTTCTGATCAGCCACTATTTCTGCTGAGAGCATGATGGTTTATAGTGACATATTATTTGAAATTACGAAGTGACTCGCTTACTTATGAATAGAATTAACGATCTGGTTCATAATGGTTTGAAAGGTCAATCATTTTTCAATCCAATGAGTCTCAATCAGACAGTTCATTAGAAAACCACTACTGACAGTGTAGGTGTAAAATATTGTGGATGAAATTGCAAACATAATCAAAGCAGCATTAATGCCGAGAGCAGAGCAGCAGAGAGGTCTTTTAAACTAGCCGGTTAGCAGGGGGTGACTGACCTCTAGCTGCTGCTGCAGGCTGTTAATGTGTGCCTGCAGGATGGTGCTGTCTGAGTGCACAAGGCTACAAACACTGCTGGGTGTTGATGAGCTGTTCTGAGCTGCCTTCTGGTGTTCTGCCTCCACTATTATCTCTGAATCCTGGAATAGAAACCAGAAAGGCCAAAACAAACAAACAAAACCCCAAATTGTTAGTGCTGCGAAATACTGCTATAGCTATCATTTAATTTATTCTGCGCTCAGAGTTAATATAGTTTGAATACACATATGGTTTGAATGATGAGAATTTGTTCTTCAAACCTTGTTTTGTCCTTCAGTTGTGTTTAGTAGCATGTTCTCCTCCTTAAAATGAACAGAAGTGCTTGTGCTTCCAGAGTTCCCTAGACTGTCTCTACTGTCCTTTGATGTTTGCTCAGGCTGAGACTGCTTCTGCGATTCAGCGTTACTTGCCTTCTTGCCTTGCTCCTCCCTCTCCTTGGTCTTTTCCATTTCTGTAAGAGCTAGCCTAAGCTGAGTTACCTCACTCTCCTTTGTCTCCAACATAGCCATGGGCACAAACCGGGCCTGTAGGGCCTCCTGCAGGGTGTCCAGCTCTGTCCTCTGCTCCTGCAGTTCTTTGATGAGACTCTGATTTTCCTTACTGGTTTTCTGTTCCCTCAGCAGTGCTTCCTGAGCCTGGCTTTGTGCCTGTTGAAGTGCAGTACTGAGTGAGCTTCTTATAGACTGGTGCTCCTCTGGGCTGATGTAATTTTTCTTATCCATCTCTTGCTGAAGAATCTTGCTTGTAAGATCTGTCATAGTGGTTTTTGGGCAACCAGGCTTCCACTCCGAGGGGGTTTGTATTTCCTTACCAGCCAGTTCAGGTCTCTGAGCCTCAGGATATGGCAGCCTTGTCTGCAGTGATTTTGTGTCCTCATTCTTCAGCCTTTCTGCAGTGAGCTTGTGAACCTCCTGCAGGAGCATGGCATTCCTCGCTTTTTGCTCTCCAGCTTCCCTTTTGCTTTGGCCGAGCTCCTCCTGTGCTTGATGCAACTCTGCTCTGGCCTTGAGCAGCTGTACTCTCAGGTCCTCCACTAGGTTCTCACGCACGGCTACCAAATGTGCCTGCATTTGCCTCACCCTAGACTCCGAGCCAGCCATTCTATGCTGCACCTCCGCCAGCGCTTCCTCCAGCTCCCAAGCGTGGCTATGGGCCTGCTGCAGTGCTCGCTCACTGCTTCTCCTCAGCTCCTCGTATTCCCGAGTGCGCAGGGCCAGAGCAGAGTCCAGCCTGAGCAGCTCTTCCTGGGCAGCATCATGCCTCCGCCTCGTCTCCCACAGTTCCATCTTAAGGAGATCAGCCTCACCAGCTCTGAACGAGCCTGCAGCTGCTAATTGAGGGGCATGATGTCTAACCTGAAGCAGAATTTTTCAAGAATTGATAATGAAGTAGACTTTCTGTTGAAATATTCTGTCAGCAGATGTCATTGAGCAGTCAAGAGTTTAACTTCAGATTACACACACACTGCTGAGACTGCATAACATATCTAATTACATTACAGATATTTGATTTCTGATCCTAATCAAATTGAAAGATAAAGGTAGTGAAGGTATAAAAAAATAGAAAGGATGAGTGCCATGTTCATGTCATAACGAACATAAAAATGAAACTATATAGTTAACAATAACAGAAATGACTGAAAAAAGATATGTACCTGCGCATAATCCAAATGATAACTCTGCAGGTTTTCTTTTCCTTGAAGACAAAAAAACGGAAGGTCAAAACAGCAGAACATCCATCATGTGCTACTGATTATAATCCCCAGCTAAAGTCCAGCTCTTACCATTTTCTGAGTGACTGCCATACTCCTTCTATAATTTAGAGAATTCATTAATGAAAGTTTATTCACAATATGCCACAAAAAAAATGTCTGCTGGTTCAAAATAGCTGCCTTATGGCTCAGGCTCCATTGGCCGCCATTTGCCTATAGCGAGTTACTCACTGTATGCTGCTGTGGTGGAACTGTGTTAGGACAGCTGATGGCTGAAGATGGGCCTTTAGCAGAAGCCTTTAAAAGGAGATAATTTTTAATGATTTTTTTTTTTAACTTGAAGCTTTTTGAAAATGTTTTTTGTAAGATTTAAGGCTATGTGGGTGAATTATAGATGATGCCTAATTTCCAATTGGGCAAAAATATCAGTAAAAACGTAAGTATTATATATATATATATATATATATATATATATATACACACACATTCTATTAGTAATTCTATGCTCTTATTATAATAAAATTTAAATAAGTCTATTTGTCCCCTCTCGAGTTCAGGCTTAACTGAGCTGAATAATAATATGTAGATAAAAGCAGAAGAAACTATAGGTTAATTTCCCAATCACTAGTGTTGACAAAGAGCAACATTGTCCTTACCTGCACACTCGTCTTCCTCACAAGCGCATGAGTTTCATTATTCACTGACCTCTGCAGAAAAGAAACAACATTCATTCTTTTTATCCCCCCATTATTGATTTTAACATGGCAGAGATTGAACATCACCCATTCTCACACAGCTGGACAGAATTGGGCTGCTTCTTCAATTGCATTATTAGTAGTAGTTTGACATCTAGGTTGCAGTAAGATTAACAAACACATGTATAAGAACCAAGAGAAGAGCTATTTAGATTCTGGTGGTAAGTCAAAGCACAACTAAGCAGCAGAGACGGAGGCAGGGCATGTCAGATATTTAGTTTGTCTTAGTAGCACCATTAAATCATTTAAAGCATGACTCATAAATAACAGTTCACCCTTCGAGACCCTTCGAGTTTTCCATTCCATCCTTACCTGCTGCTGAAATTTTGGACCGATCTTGGAAGCCTCTATAGTAGTAAAAAAAAAAAAAAAAACAGTAATATATTTATCATTCAGATATTGTTCAATGTTTTAGTAGCACATCTATAATATTTTCATAGATGTTTTTTCTATATTTTATTTATAATGTGAACAACAGAGCTGAGGGCTAGTTCTAGCCAGAGTCGTAGCACAATTCCTGTCCTTTGTGGCTGTGGCTCAATAGCCTCCACTGAGGTTTTGTTTTATGGTGTAGTAAATTTCACAGCAGTGAGCACTTGAAAAATACATCAGAATGCTGCTTCAGAAAAGAAACGACTGTAATGTATTCGGTAGGGGCCTACATCCAAAAGCCAGACAGCTGAAACATTGATTCACCTCGCACATTTTTCTTTAATAAGCTCATTCATAGACAAGTGCCAACAACATCTAACAGAATGCAACATGCAACATGCACCATGTGCACACCCATAAAGGCTTTAGGAAAGCAGACTGGGTCGAATAACCAGGATCAGTGATCTATAATAACGAGTGAACACCACCTTTTTGCCCAATTCATTTATTTTTAGCTTGAAGCACTGACACACCGTCATTCAATGAGAAAACTAGCCCAAAAGGCCATTCGACTGTGCTTTGAAAATCCTGGTCTTCAGGAACAACTGAGTCGAGTTTTCTGACGGTTAGCAAATATATCACCTAACTCTGATATCTCTGCAATATCTGTAAATCAGCAAAAGAACATATTGTAAGTGTGTAAGCGCTACATGTACAGTCATGTTTCTGAGGAAACTGAATAGGCTAGATTAGAACAAAATTAGTTCTTGCCAAATTGCCAGATTTCCTTCCCTAGAGTTAAGCTGCTGCTTTAGATGACTTGCCTTTGCTGGTTGCATCCCAGGCCTGTTTGATCATCATGATTAAGGCTTGGTCTCCACTAAGCCGGGCGTAGTGGAATGCGTCATGGCCATGCAGGTCCACACCAGTGACATCTGCCTTATGCTTCAGCAAGACCTCCACTACTTCACTGCAAGGGTGCTCACAAGCCATAATGAGTGCAGTCCTACACACACACACACACACACACACACACACAAAGTTCATTCATTTTATGCCTTTCATTCACCATACAACAATGCCCTAACCTTATATACTACAGTTCATGTGCATAAAGATTTCATATAAACACAGATACTATATATATATTCATATAAACACTTTGTATACACATCTTCTCCTTTTCTTTTCTTTAAAGCCCACTTCACCATTCCAGCAGCTGTTTCACCCTGAATCAAAATCCAATGTAGACTACTCCTTCATGCTGTTTGATTTCTCTCCATACTGTAGTACTGATAGTCAACAAACAAGTATTCTTAAATAAGTATAGTTAATTGGCCAAACAGGATGCAAAGCTATTATGGAGAACCACAAATATTGATTTTTCTCCTCAGTTTGGCCAACTGCCTGTTCTCACCCACTCTCCTCTATCACAAGACAGAGAGAGAGAGAGAGAGAGAGAGAGAGAGAGAGAGAGAGAAAGAAAATATACCGCCCCTCCCACTGAGAGAACATGGGCAATTTTGCTCCACTGGCTCCTGGCCACGGACTGGTTGTGGTGTAGTCAGGGTTTTAACTCTAGATCTCCCAACCACAGGGCAAAAGCTAATTTGTTGTGCTACTCAGAGGCCAAATAATAGTAATAATAATGCATGCATTTATCATTACTAATAGAAAATACAAACCTTTACTTGGACCTTTAAATACTTGTTCTTATTCCTTATTTGTATTAACAGTAAAGAAAACACATGTTGTCCATATTCTAGAGGGGTGCAGTGAATTGGTTTTTAATCCTACTCCTACCTATTCACAGCACCGCTGCTCGTTTTTATTGTGCATCATTTTCTAATAGACTTGGTTTTATTTCCCAAAATATAAATACATCTCATTTGAAATAAAAAGCTTAAAAAGCTTGGGCTGTGTGAGAACACAAATACCCTTTTCATTCATTTTCTTGATCGCTTATTCCTTTTCAGGGTCACAGGAGAGCCGGTGCCTATAGGCCATGTCCTGATTTCTTGTCTTTATAAAGCTGCTTTGAGGCAATGTCCTTTGTTAAAAAAAAGGACTCTTTAGAAATAAAATTTAATTGAATAGCCGGCAGCATAGGGTGAAACAACAGAAACAACCCTAGACAGGGCGCCAATCCATCGTAGGGCGCACACAAGCACACTAGGGCCACTTTAGAGACGCCAATCAACCTAACGTGCATGTCTTTGGACTGTGGGAGGAAACCAGAGTACCTGGAGTAAACCCACGCGAACATGGGGAGGACATGCAGACTCCACACAGAAAGGACCCAGACCGCTCCACCCGGGGATCAAACCCGGGACCTTCTTGCTGTGAGGCGACAGTGCTACTCACTGAGCCACTGTGCTGCTGGATGGGATATATTAGGCAGCAGGTGAACAGTCAGTACAACCATAAGGATCTGAGTCAGAGCATCTCCCAAACAGCATGTTTTGTGGGGAGTTCCCAGTATGCAGTGGTTAGTACCTACCAAAAGTGGACCCTTTATTGGCAATCTCATGATTTTTGGTTGGTTTCTCCTTCAGCACATCTAAACTTAACCTGCAATGTTTACAGGATAGTTCAAACCTCCCTATGACCCAAATGTCCTGTATATGCTGTAATGCAGATCAGACCCCTAGTTGAGCATTTTCCAGGCTACAGTACAGCCATGCCTGGGTTACACTGCAAGGAGTCATTTGATGACCGAGGACAATCGATTAAACGTGTGAAACCATACACGTTTCCTGCTTGAGGCGGAATACAAACCTGCGGCCACACTGGCCGTTTGGGAGATCTATCATTTGAAATGTAAATAGAACAGAAAGAATACAGCATACCTATTTTGCTTGTCTCGAAGATTGACAGAAGACCCACAATTTAAAAGTTGTTGACAAGCTCGGGTATGACCCATCTGTGCTGCTATCATCAAAGGAGAACGACCGTCCTGATGAAAATACAAAATTTTGACTTAGATTCCAACAATTGACATCTGTATAAATTTCTGGCATAAAGCCGCTATTTAAACAAATGTAACAAAAATAAAGATGGTAATGTTTGGTGTAAAGATGTTTAAAAAAAAAAAAAAAAGCAAAGGTATTACCATCTTTATACCAAACATTACCATTTTATTTTTGTTTTGACAGCAATTATCAATTTCAGCAGTAACTAACTGCATACAGTACATTAGTATATCATGAAAAACTTTATTTTTGTTCATAATTTAATTAACAAAGGTAAACTATATTAACATATATTTTGGAATTTACAGAGTGCTGTATCACAGCATATTAATGGAAAATTGCCTGGAAGGCAAAAATTGTGGTAGTAAAGGGTGCAGAAGCAACAGGGAAAGTTGATTCAAGAGCTTGGGAGAGCTTCACAAGGAGTAGACTGAGGCTGCTGTCAGTGCATCACGCCTGACGTCTCCAGGAAAGGGGCTACAACTGCAGCATTCCTAATAACAAGCCACTACTGAACCAGAGACGACGTCAGACACGTCATACCTGGGCGAGGGAGAAAAAGAATTGGACTGTTGCTCAGTGGTCCAAAGTCCTCTTTTCAGATGAATGTATATCATCTTAATTTTGCATTTCATTTTATGTCAATATAAACAATGGTCACATTTTTTGAGATGCACTTGTAGAAAAGACGCTGCAAGAAGTGGATGTCTCCTCCCTTACATAAATGAATTAATTACGAATAATTTTACAGGGTTTCTTCGTTATAAGGATGTGGCCAAATGGAAACAGATTCAAGCAGTAATCTGCTATGACTACAGGTGTTTGATGATAAAGTGTGGCAATTACTGGGTGTATACATACAGCAGGACAAGAAAGATGACTGTACAGGTAAAGTGCATTTTTCTAGCTAAGGAAACACCAGGGCTTGGTGTAATTATTGCTGCTCTTTATGAAGTATGATAGTGAAGTGCTTAACTACACAGATTCACGTTTTGAACTTACCTTATCAACAGCACTGACAGTTGCACCGCTGGCACACAGTATCTTGATTATTGTAGTGTGACCTGCATAGGCTGAATAAACAAGCTAATATTACACATCACGTGGGTTCCATGTTTCATACCATGCTGAGTATATACACCAATCAGCCATAACATTAAAACTACTATTGCAATGGCACCTGTAAAGGGATGAATGAATGAATGAATGAAAGTAACATTTATATAGCGCCTTTCTCAAACCCAAGGACACTTTACAGTCAACACGCAACTTTAACACCAATCACACACTGGTGAGAAGCATCAGCCAAACACGCACAGCGTCCTCTCAACTGGAGATCACAGCCCCCGGGGGGAATTAATGGGGTGCAGGGAAGGGAGGATGGGCAACACCCAGGACAGAGCACCATCCACCATTGGATGGCAGACACACAGCCATGCACACAATCACCAGGACTATAGGGCAATTTCTTGTACATCCAATTCACCTAAATTGCATGTCTTTGTACTGTGGGAGGAAACCGGAGTACCCGGAGTAAACCCATGCAGACACAGGGAGGACATGCAGACTCCACACAGAAAGGATCCAGACCGCCCCACCCGGGGATTGAACCCAGGAGCTTCTTGCTGTGAGGCGACAGTGCTACTCACTGATCCACTGTGCTGCCGGATGGGATATATTAGGCAGCAGTTGAACAGTCAGTACAACCATAAGGATCTGAGTGACTTTGACAACTGGGTCAGAGCATCTCCCAAACGGCATGTTTTGTGGGGAGTTCCCAGTATGCAGTGGTTTGTTCCTACCAAAAGTGGTCCAAAGAAAGACAACCAGTAAACCAGCAACAGGGCCATGGGCACACAAGGCTCACCGATGTGCATGGGCACTGAAGGCTTGCTCATCTGGTCCGATCCCACAGAAGAGCTGCTGTAGCACAAACTTCTGAAAAGGTTAATGCTGGTTATGATAGAAAGGTGTCAGAGCACACAGTGCATCACTGCTTGCTGCATATAGGGCTCTGTAGTTGCAGACCAGTCAGAGTGTCCATAATGACCCTGTACACTGCTGCACGCACCTACAATGGGCATTGCAGCATCAGAATTGGACCATGGTGCAATGGGAAAAGGTGGCCTGGTCTGATTAATAACATTTTTCTTTTACATCATGTGGACAGCTGGGTGTGTGTATGTGTGCATCACTTAACTGGGGAAAATACAGCACCAGGATGCACTATGGGAAAAGGGCAAGCCAGCAGAAACAGTGTGATGGTCTGGGCAATGTTCTGCTGGGAAACTTTGAGTCCTGGGTTTCGTGTGGCTGTTACTTTGACACGTATAACCTGTTTAGGTAGATGCAGATGCAGAACAAGTCAGAACCATGGAGACACCAGGTCATAACTTATAGGACTTAAAGGATCTGCTGCTAATGTCTTGGTGCCAGATACCACAGCACACCGTTGGAGCTCTTGTGGAGTCAGAGCTATTTTGGTGGTACAAGGGGGGACCTACACAACACTAGGCAGGTGGTTTTAATATTATGGCTGATTGGTGTATAAATGTTTATCATGACCTGTAATCATAAACAATTTACATATCAGGGAAACATCATTACTGTAGTGTATTACTGTAGTCCATTTATTAAGTGGCAATTTGTTTTCTCTGCAGGGTAGATCTGCATTGTATAGGATTAGGAATAACTGAAAATACAATTTACATTGGGCGGCACGGTGGCGCAGTGGATAGCACCGTTGCCTCACAGCAAGAAGGACCCGGGTTCGATCCCCGGGTGGG
>JANCOA010000040.1:18662955-18678990 GCA_024363135.1 Leptodoras oyakawai
GACCCTGGGTCCTTCTTGCTGTGAGGCGACGGCGCTATCCACTGCGCCACCGTGCCGCCCTTGACTCAGGGTGTAAAAATCAAAATAAATATGCTGTCAAAGGTGTGACATTCTGGTGAACACCCTCACGAATGTGACTCAGTGGCACATAATTGCTTAAGCCGTCTTGCTGTCTTCCTATATCTGAGAAATTTAATTAATGGCTTATCAATTGATGATGCAAATCCACTGTTTTGTTTTGTTTTATATATATATGCTAGCTATGTCTGTGACAAAGCTAGCATATGTCAGATCACAAAACAAGTGATATCCCCCTGCTGCTAGAGCACCCTGTGAGACACAAGGGGTCTGCGGATGGACTCAGCACTCAGTGATAACCTCCAAAGTGCTCACTGCAGGGGTTCGTCATTCAGTAATTGTTTCTGCCAAATCCATACATCTCCATGTCATCAAAAAATTAATGGGATTTTGTTAATGCTAAATAATAGATTGTCATAAACCTGAAGTCCTGTTCAGACAGAACATGTTAATGTGTCTTGAGAAACAGTGTTTTTTTTTTTCTGTATTAAAACTAGCACTGCATATAAATGACTGTAGGTTGAATTAGTTATCTAAGATGTAAATAACATTCGTATTTAAAGATTTCACCTTGCCCTCTTTCATTATCATGTAATTGAACTTGCTAATACAAATGTTTAATCCTTTGTTGATTGGTACCTTTTATTTAGATGGGGTAATTTGGTCTCTCAATTACAGACACAAGTCTGGATTGCATTGTCCTTAAAACAAGGCATTGATCCTTCAATGTGGCACTGCTAATTTTTTTCCCCATTAATTTAAAGCAGCCAATTTGCTGCTCTGTTATCTTAGAGCGCTGACCGAGGTGAGGTGTAACAGTAAGCACCTGCTTGGGTTATGGCAGCCTCCAGCAGCTTGGCTCAGTCCTCTAGGTGCCTGGCTGAAACACAGGTACACAGACCTCTCAGCTTAAGTTACACATGGCTCAAATCACCCTTTCAAAGCCCTGCGAGAAAAAGAAAAGCCTGGCCTGTTCCTGCCCGGAGCTGCAACTCATCCTGACACGGGGCTACAGTATCAGTAGCAAGGAATGGGATCAAAGGGTTAATGAGGAATTAAGACACAGTGGCCTGAGCATTCTCCGTGCAGAGATGCAGGGTCTGATAGCAGCTGACATATAAAGGGCTGAGCAGATAACGCTGGGAGCCTAAACGATTTCCATTAAGGTATTTTATTCTCGTTAAGGATGAAATAAACATGCTGATTGAATGTATGACACCATACATGAAAGCTGCTCAACTCTTGTTCTGATGAGATAGGGACAGGGTCCAGCACAGTTTATTGATTTACTTCTCTTGGTGATGAACTTGATGATGAACTGCTGAGACCTGGTAGTGGAGATAAAGAAATCACCACACACTATACTGGATTTTGGCTCTCCAGAACTGCTTAATATACAATATACTGAATATACGAGACGCTAAACTACCAGAAAGCTTGAAAAAGAAATTAGAAAAAGCTATGAGAGTGAGACAGGGTTGTTGGTTCATTTATTAGGGGTTTAACCCGTCATGTTTAGTATTTTGCATTCATCAATGGAGGGAATTTAGCACCTCTGACTCACCTAACAGTTTTTTTTTGGCCTGTGGGAGGAAACCAGAGCCCCTGGTGGCATCGAATCCGGGACCTTATTGTTGTGAGGTGGCAGTGTTACCCTCTGTGCCACATAAAAAAACACCAGGGGGCCAAATGTGACTTTAAGCTGGCCCCAGACTAGAACATTCTCAAGCTGATTTTGGGTCTGGTTGGCTCCTCCTGAGAAGTGCGGAGGCATGCACTGATTCAAGGCTGATTAGAACCGAGTATCCATGTTTTTAATCAGCATCGAATCAGCAACATTTTAACATTTTTGGTGCAAAACATGCTGATTTCTGTGCTCTTAAGCCAGATTTTTTGTCAAGTTACAGTGTGATCCCCAAATTGTTCAGTGACTCCTCCACACCAAAATGAAAGGAAAGGCCAAAGTGTGGAGAAAGAAAAGATCTACTCATGAGCCAAATCATGAGTACACTGGTCAAGCACGGTGGAGGTAGTGTCATCATCTGGGCTTGCATGGCCGCTTCTGGAACAACCTCACTAATATTTATTGATGATGTAAGTCATGACGGTAGTAGCAGAATGAATTCAGAAGTCTACAGAAACATTCCGTCGGCCAATTCACAGAGAAATGCATTCAATCTGTTTGGGAACTTCATGCAGCAGGACAATGATGCAAAACACAAGGCAAACACAACAAAGAACTTCATTAGGGGGGGGGAATTGAATGTTTTAGACTGGCCAAGTCAATCACCGGACCTTAACCCAATTGAGCATGAATTTCACCTCCTGAAGAAAGACTGAAGAGAGAAACCAAACCCAAAAAAACCAACTGAATGAAGCTGCACTACAAGCCTGGAAAAGCATTAGAAAAGAAGAACGCAGCTGGGAGATGATGTCAGTAGGCTGAACGTTATTGTGAGCAACCAAATGTAAAGTATAACTGATATTACTTTACTTTAAGACTATCTGTTCCAATACAGGTGCTCACCTAAAACCAGCAAAGATCCCACGTTCTGAGTTGTTTCACACCTCTAGATTAGGATATGTAAGCTGAAGTTTTGATCTATAGTTCCATATTCATCTTTTGATCGCTAACGCAAATGTCTTCATTGTATAGCAAATATAAGTAGAGAGGTGCATTTCCTGAAGAAAATGTGAGTGTGATTGCAGCAAAGCAGTGACATTACCATCAGCACCATTCACCTTTGTGTGTGTGTGTGTGTGTATGTAAGCACATAGTTTGCATAGTTCCTGGGAGTGTAAATACATTTGATCAGACTGGTCATAGTGTGTATGCAACGTGTTTTTCAAGCAGAAGAACAGATGACAAAAAATTAGGAACTGAAATGAAAATCAATGGAAGTGCATGGGAAAAAAGGGGAATAAAAACGAGCGTGGAGGGTAAACGAGTGCACGGATCCCTTAGCCTTATACAAGCGCACCGATCCCAACCGTGTCGGATATTTTAGAGTTGGAATGGTGTCGATATTGCGAAAATTGCGGCAGATGAAATCCAGACAAAACTACCCCGAATACTCCTGACGGGTAACAATAGTGTGATTGCCTACTGCAATCACACTAATACTTCCTGGCTGTAGTAGTGATACAGTGTAATGGAGAACAACTATGGCAGTACAGACTGAGAGAACCAAGGACTTTTTTTTTTTACCCGAAGGGTGAAAAGAGGAGAATTCTGTAATATGTTAATATTATTTACAGGAACTAGTGTGGTGGATGCTCGACATAATCTAAGCCTAATAGTAATAGTGTGATTTTATTTTAAAACAAATAATCATTGATAGGCTGGAGCCTTCTAAAATAAGAGACTTGTATTTATGAAATGTATCAGTCAAGTATCAGGTACGTTTTCTGCCCAGTCAACAGGAGCTAGCCCTGGAGTAAGCCCTGTCTTGCACATTCTGGTGTTTTTCCAGCTCACTTCAACTCAGGAGGGGATGTTAATTAGCTGATTAGTTAAAGTTGGCAGGGAAAACACAAAAATGCACAGGAGAGAGGGGGGGTGCTCTTCTGCTTGTTTTTGTTCTTTACCTCTCCAGTACGGGCTACAGTATTGTATACAAAATGTTCAGTATGCTAAAAATGTCAATGTTGGTAGGCATGGCATTAGAAGACACAGTAGAGGAGAAGAATCTTCACGATTAAGCACAGGCCCTTAAAATTACCCTATGCTAAAAGAAAAGGTGACAGTGTCCATTGATTTGCAAGTAATACATGAAATTATTACTCATTGTTACTAAGAGAGTGGCAGCAAACCAAATAAGGACTGCCTCTTATAAATGGGCTCAGGAAACCGCTTTGAAGGGCGGAGAGAATCCATACATCCAGTTTGTCAAACTCAATCTCAGAGGGAACGTGGGGGCGTAAATTCTGCAGTAAAGAACTAGAGCGGCATCAAGTCAGCAGAGCACATTATCAGAAATCAAAGGGCCCAAGCGTGACTGAGGGAGGGGAGGAGAGGGGAGGGGATACTACATGAAGGCCACACTTACTCTATGGTAATTAAAAACCATTTTATCAAGCCTGTCCTCTCAACAACCCCTCTTGCTTCCTATTGTCAATATGCCGAGAAGAGAGCGAGCACCAATATGACTTTAAATAAATGATCTGAAGTTATTTAAAATTCTGCATTAGCAGGGGAGGACACAAAAAGCGATGAGCAAGCACATTTCAGCACCTGTGAGCTAATTCTCTATACATTCAGAGCACACTGGCTCTGTTATGCTGCTTCCTGTGGCAATTAGGAAAGAAAACCTGCATCACAAGAATACCATTCTTCATCACAAGTATTTTAAATGGTGAAAAGCAGAAGCTTTATTGAATCAGTACGGTTGAGTGAGGTCCAGTATAACAAAAATAAACTGATTTAATTTCAGTGCTGCAATAATCCATGCAGCATCAGTGCTTGGCACCTTCTACCTCTTTATAAGCAAAATAAACAGTGACTGGGCCAGATGAAGTGTGCACAGTTTCTGTTACACCAGCCACCATCCATGAGCCTAGGCCATACGCCAGACAGGGAATACCTACGAACAAGTGAGGAAAGGTGAGGATGAGAAACTCTTGCATCCACAGTATTCCCTAATTCCAAACAATGTTGTTGTTATACACTGACGTACCAGAAAAACTGGTACTTGGGTCTATCCAATATACAGAACGACGCCAGCTATGCAGTGTGCATATGGAAGCTATGGAAGCTTCTAGAGCTACTAAGAGTCATAGCATTTCAGAGGTAGAAGCAAAGTTTGGATTTTCACGTATGAGCATTTCAGGGGTGTACCGTGCGACTACAAGAATTCTGGCAAAACCTCGAAGAAAGAATCTAGGTGAACGTGAGCAGTGTTGACCGGCGAGAATAATTTCACGTGATAGGTGTACAGCACTGCCTCAAGCACATCAGCGTGAAGACCGTGTAATATTACCTCCAAGATCCCATGGGGGACCTACCCGGTATTAACTGGTATACCAGTTTTTCTGGTACCTTCAGTGTATAATAGCAAATCGGGTCAATTTAAGTTTACAGGTCTCAACTAACCCAAGTTGATGACTTTCAGTACACCAAAGAATTTATTTTCAAAGTCAAGGTCTTGTGGAGGTGCTTTGGTGCAGTGGTACTTGATGAAGGGAAAGGCTCCGGTTCTGAGGACGTGGTAGTTGGCACCTTGGACCTGCCAGTTAAAGTGGGACAAGCCGAACTGGTCATTGGTTACAGCACTGTAGCGCACACAGAAGGATGTCCAGGGTGGCAGTTTGCGCTGGTGAAGATGGCATGTCAAAACCTCAGAGGCAGCTGGACGGGAACCGTTATTTCCAAACGTACTTGGGAAGAGCACAAGCCTCAGAAAACAGCTATGGATCTGACGCAGAATTCCTGCCATTGCCCCGGTGTGTCAGTCTATAACGGGTCTATACTGGTTAGCCCGAGTTCCTGTGTTCTCTACACAACAATCTCTGAGTACATAACTATCCCAGCAGATCTGTAGCTAAACGGCTCAAGCGCAGCGGGATGAGAGTCTCAGGCGCACTCCTTGAAACTGAAGAGCGTTATAATACATCCCATTAAGCGTTATAATACATCCCATTAAGCGTTATAATACATCCCATTAAGTCAAAGCAACATCACTACTTCACTATGCTAAACCTGTCATGCTTTGAGTGAGCTTATCAAGGCAGCACGGCAGCTAACCTGTTAATAACTTCAGCCTCAACGAAAACAGCAAGAAGCAAAACAATTTCGTCGCTTTATAGAAACCGCAATAAAACCTTAACGAACGTATAAAAGCGCTTACGTGACCTCAATAAGCGCTTTCTTCTAGGTGGCTAACTATAGCTTGTACTACCGCTATACTATCCGACTAGAAACAAAGGGCCAACTTTGGTTCCGACTCATTTCGGCACTTATTAAAAAATGTTTTCTTTAGTATTTAACCAGTGTTTTCTGCTGTTAAAAAGGTTATAATTCGTAGAATTGTTTAAGTTAGTATGAATTGTAGCTAAATGCCTTTGCCATTTGTGCACAATTATTGCCGTTTGTGCATCTTGCCCTTGAATTTCCCCCAGGGGATCAATAAAGTATGTGCAAATGTATGTATGTATGTATGTATGTATGTATGTATCTATCTATCTATCTATCTATGTTATTTCGCAGGCATTTGTTACTGAAGCACATTTTGGGCAATTCACCGGTCATGTAATAAGAGTAAACACACACACATACACAGACACACACCTGACTGAAATTAAGCCAAAGCTTCTGGGATGAAAGGAAATGTTGATCATATTCCTACTAAATACTGACAGTACTTAATATTTAGTACCTCATTCAGATCGCATGGCAATTCACAAACTTGATTAAATTCTATTTTATCTTCATATTATTCATACTGTATTTAAGTTTCCTGAAATAAGGGGCATATATAAGACGTGTATGGCATCGTAACTAGGAGTAGTGGGTGCAGATGTGCAGTGAATATTTGAGCTTAACTGGTCAGAAGAAAAGTTAAACATCTGCACATTTCTCCTTTTCTTTGTGCTGCTTGTCGGTGTTCTGGGCGATTACATCCAGCACCTCCTTGATATTCTTAATCAGGTCCTGTCTCACACACACACACACACACACACACACACACACACACACACACACACACACACAAATAAGTATCGGCTAATGATCATCATTAGTGATCACAGGTCAGTACATATACAAATATTTATTAATATAATAATACTAATCCTATAATAAATTTATAGTCCTATAACAATAACACTGTAGTCTGCATGTCCTCCCCGTGGGTTTACTCCGGGTACTCCAGTTTCCTCCCACAGTCCAAAGACATGCACATTAGGTTGATTGGTGTCTCTAAAGTGGCCCGAGTGTGTGCGTGATTGTGAGTGTGTGAGCCCTACGATGGATTGGCGCCCTGTCTAGGGTTGTTCCTGCCTTGCGCCCTATGTTGACAGTTAGGCACCGGCTTTCCCGTGACCCTGAAAAGGAATAAGCTGTCAAGAAAATGAATGAATGAATGAACAATAATACTGTGCGTTTCAAAAAGATGGACCCCATTTGAAATCACCATTCTGATGACTGATGAGCACCGCCACAATGGCACCTGCGGGTTCGATGTTTGGAGTGTGGATAGGCACTTGCCACTACAGTCTTGGCCCCTAAGACATTACACCCTGTGACTTTTTCTTGTTGGGATACCCCAAAGACCATGTTTTTGTGCCACCATTAGTGACTAATCTGGATGATCTCTCAAACAGAACCACGGCAGCGGTGACCTCAGTGGAAGACGACACTCTGAGAGGAGTTTGAGAGGAATTCGACTATCATCTTGAAATTCTCTGTAGAGCAGGTTAAGGGCACATAGAGCATTTATAAAATGGTTACTAAAACATGATAACTGTACATTTATGTTATGTATGTTTTATTAAACATGTTGCTATCTTCAAATATACTGCTTTGAGATTGGGTCCATCTTTTTGAAACACCCTGTACTATATTAATATTATTAGTATTATATTATAGTAGTAGTAGTAGTAGTATACTATAATAATAATAATAATAATAATAATAATAATAATAATGTACGATTTAATTGTAACTACAGCATCATTTGTCATCCTACAGACATTCTCAGTGTTGTGTCGATATATTGGTATGAAACTGGACATTGGAAATGTGACATCATCCGAGTGGCACCATGTTTGAAATATGCTTTTAAGTTTTTTAAACTAGATGTACTGCATAGTGACGCATAATATGACCATTGCATAAAGTGAGAGCAAGAGCATGAATGAAGTATACCAAATTTCTAATTTGTTACTTAAGCAGTCGGTTTCATCAGAAAAAACATCATTAAATTTGGTGAGCATATAAAGAATGTGCTAGTGACGTGGTATGAGGCGTTGCACTACTCTGAAAAACAATTGCGAACCTCCAGAGTTCACTGCTAGTCTCATTTTTAACGAATGAACATGCCAAAACAACAAAATCAGATTCTAAAACATAAAATGAGATACAGTACATTACAACACACTTTTAAAATACGGTGGCGTGTCAATCAGTGTTGTTTTGGAAGCTGAATGATACAGTGAAAACTACAGTATGGAATTAAACGTTTAACATACCATAAATAGATGTGCTCAAAACAAAACAAAAAAAACCCTGCATTTGTGCTCGAAGAAACAATATTGTAAATGGAACAACTTCAAGTTCTCCACTCAGTGCTCCCAAGGCTATATGAGAGTCTAGTTATTATCTCACAGTGCGCTTATCACTCTAAATAGCTAATTGAAAAGCAAAGCATTTCCAGAGGGATAAAATGTAATTCAAATATGTGAATGTAATTGGTGCTTGGTTGCACCAATCAAAACTTTTGTTTCCTTTACTCTCCTAGCAGCCAAAGATGCTTTATTGGGCTCATGACAGGACAGCATTTAATGGATGATTAAAGTGTGTAAAGGATGCCATTAACAGGTTTCATGTTTAGCAGAAAGGTTCAATTCAGGGGGAAGAAAAAAAGCACACAATCATTAGTTCATTAACATCGCACCTTAAAATTGGTCTCTCCTTGCATATTCGGGGCTGATATTTCTTGATGAATGACAGTGAGGTTGCGAGCAAAGGTCAGCAGCGCTCCCTGGAGATCTGGTGAGATTGTTCTGTTAACGAGATGCAGAGACAAACGAGCTTACTAATGATCCCCATCTACTGCCATCAGACGGAAAACTAGAAACAAAATCACCTTGTTTGACTGCCGGGGCTGCTGGGAGCTTAATGAGAGCTCTCAGGCTTAAAGAGGGCTGTAGTTCTTCAGGGAGAGACAAGGGAAGGAATGCTTAGCCACAGAACAGGAGTGATGAATGTGTTTAATTGTGCTTGGCTGTATTTTGCGAGACTATACTTTTCATTTGAGGTATTTGTGGTGAAATGTGTAGGTGGTAAATGAGGTCCTTAGAGAAAGCTGATAGTTGTAAATACAGTGAATGATAGGAGAGAATAAGCACAGGAAAGGAAAAAGAGAAAGACGAACATGAAGATACCTCTACGGGCTCTAAACAGAACAGGGGTTAACGGACGATTAAAGGCTTAGAGTGTGTATGTGGTGACTTACACCATGCCGAGGCTGCTCCTTTCTGTACTGTCGTAGAGTGCGAACAAAGAGCCTTCCCTTTCCTGAAATTTTGTTTGGCATTACTTAACATCATCATTTTCAAATGAAATCTTTACTTTAATGGACGTTAATGGATACAGAGTCTATTCAAAGCGACAGTGTGAGTCGCTGTGTGACTCGCAGTAATCACTGGTACTAATATATCAGAGGTTTTACCTTGATGTTAAAGCCAATGCCGTGTGCCTTGCACATCTGGAAGAACACGCTGTAGTGGACCATAGAGAGGTTGGTATGAAAGACCCGGCTGCTCATCACTGCAAAATGACTTGGTGCTGGCTGAGAAGACACAAACACAAAGAAAGTACTACATCACTAATCCAGTCCTAGTGCCAATCACTCATCAGGTACATAACACATTTTGGTCTAGAAGCGTTTGCATGAGGAGGTATCCATTGAGCTATGGTGCCACTTGTGAAACGCAGACGGTGACTGAAATTAAAACATACACAATATATGATAAGCAAAATATCATACTTGTGAGTGAAATAAAGTGCTTTAGCTCTCATAAAGCTGGATAGGGGGTTTTTTTTTTGGGCAGAGGGGGGCAATTCATGGTTTAAATTGTTGGTTTAAAGCACAATAGAGGACAGAGAGGTGTCCTCGGAAAGACGACCATGCTCACAGCAAGAGCAGCTAAATAATGTTTCTGAAAGCATGCTACCGGAGCTGATTAGTTGCAAGTGGCAGTTCTCTGAGGACTCTGAGCAGGCACGAAGCATATTCTCTCTGACAGAGGTAAGGCGCAAGCGATGGCCTCGGTGCACTCTAGAGAGGCTATGTAATTCTTTCCAATAGAGCTGTGCTTTGAGCTGTCAAAGGCACTGTCCTCGTCCAACAATAAAGAGACTTTCCAGCCGGGATTTAATTGTGTTTGTAATATTCAGGCCCCAAGTGATGGCCACAGCTAGAGCCATTAACCAAGAGCAGGGCAGGAAATACACTGAGCCACACACACGCATACACAAACTAAATGAATGTTTGATAAAATAATACAAGTCTCAGATTAACAAGCGTAAACTTGGGCTTGCTGCTAATAAAGAAAGTCTTTTGTTTAGGGGCCGGCATCAGGTTGATGAGGTGCTCAGGCATGCATACACATGCATAATGAATGCTGTATGAATTATTAATGGGTTGATTATTTAGGCTCATCTATCAAAATGGTAATGAATTTAACATCTAAACACCAATCAGGTCCAAAGCGTAATTACAGTGTTTAGTTGTATTTAACAAAAATAAAACAACAAGGCTTCAGCTGATCACTCTTTATAGATGCAGTGATATATAGAGATAATATCCTGTTGAGAGGACTGTTATTGCTCTCTAGTCCACTCACTGGCAACAGATGCTGGATAATTACATTCCTGTGCTACACAGCCACATTTAACATCCCAAAGAGCTAATGTATAAACTGTTCCTCCAGTTCAACAAGGTTTAGCTACATTGTGCCAAGGCCACTTGATGAACTGCCATAACAACGACATTTATATGCTCACTTGATACAACTGTGAAATGTAGTAGATCATTCCTAACGGGAGGCTAAATGGAAAAGAGAGGATTGTGTGTATATGAGCAGTACAGCATTAGCTGCTGGAGCTCTCTGGTGTGCAGTGGGCTTGTTGTTTCGGACTGGAAAAGGAACCTCCAGATGACCAGCTTGGCAGTTCAGTGTTCCCCCTGTCATATGGAGCATGATCTGGGTCATAGCCAGCTGATTACTGTAGCCTATATCCAGATCGACAGCCCAAACCTAGAAATACACATACACATAAACATTATTATTAAGGCATTATAACCTTCTATTAGCAAAAAGTTTGAATTCTAACACTCAAGAACTCCCTAACAATGGCTATGCCTACACAGAAATGTCAAAGTAGTATACATGTAATCCTATGTTAATGGTCTATACTAGGGGTTCTCAAACCTACTGTAGTCAGGAACTCATTTATCTAAAAATTAAAGTCCCTGCAAGCTGTTAAAAATGTATTTAATAAAAAATTAGTTTAATGTGTACAATAATATTTTTGCCTGTTTATTAGAGCCATGGGGTATTTTATATCTGAAATTGTCACTGACAGAACACAATTAGATCCAATTTGACATTGTTTATAGACTGACTTGTTACTGAGGCTTGGATTAAAACTATTTAACTCAAGTGACAGTCAAACAGGCTTATAAGAGCCCAATAATAAATTTAATAACCTTGATAATAATCAGTTGTGGTTTCCACTGCTGTAACAAATTAATAAAAAAGAAAAATCACAGGCCCCCTGGCTGTGCTTCATGGATTCCACTTTGAGAATCACTGGCCTATATTAACATTGTGAAAGGGTTACTTTATGAGTGAGCTGCAGAACATTAAAATACCCCGCTGCGTGCATGTGTGAGCGGGAGACCGAGACCGAGGGACAGAACAAGAGAGAGCCTGGCATGAGTCTGTATAACAGTGTGTCTACAGCCTGATGGGCTACTCTCTCCACATCTGTATGGTTAATGGCATCATTATAAGGATATTAAGGGGTCAAGCCCCATCGTGGCCTTATTCTTAAACAGGGCTAATTTTCCCTGATAATAAACTAATAGCTATGCCCCTTTTCAAACAGTGGGAAATAAATCACCAGTGAAAGAGTTGTTAATAACTAAGTGGCAGTTGGCAGCCTCTGCCGCCGTCTCTATTTGTCAAGCTAAACGCTCCTGCCAGGGAATGCAAATGGCAGCCCGGCTCCTGAACTCTGCCCCCAGTGCTTTTAATCGGGGCTCACTAGAGCTGGGTCGAAATCTTACTGCATCAGTTTTCTCATTCCATAAGCTTAACCCCAAACTGAAACCATTCTGTGGATATGGATCTACGGTAGAGGAGCAATACAATCCGTAGTGTACCTTTTCTACATGTGCATGCCATGAAAGTAGAATTTGTCCTACATCCTACATATTTCAAAGAGGAAAACTGTAATGATGAACCATGTTAATATATCATACCCCAATTTTGCATTTGAATTCTGTGAGAAATCTTTAAAATATTTTTTTTAATTGATTACATTTTAAAATATTGTCCTTCCTGCATGAACAGCCGTTCCGCATCTCAATATATTGCTCAGTGGAAAACGAAAAGCAAAATAACTAAGATTAAGATCAGCTGGGAGTCTAGCAGTGAACATGAGACTGGGCAGACAGAGTGAGTAAGAATGCTCAAACAAGGAGCTAGGTTTTGTTCTGAATCGATCCAGGCATGTCTCCTGACCACAGTTAATACTGGGGGTTTGTGTGATGGGCTAGGCTCCAGAGAGCTATTTAGCCAGTCTGTAAGAATCACACGGGCCTGCCTCATTGTCAGCTTCCACAAAAGCGTCTGATATATACGCCCAGATTGTACCTGTTTTCTATAGCCTCTTTGCTTTCATTAAAAACTGCAATCCTGCAGCTGAGCCTCCCCTTACACACAATGTGAGGCAGGCCTACAAGGGCAAACACATGTGCCCCCCACCCCTTTTGATTCCCTTTAAAAAATACACCAGCTTTTAGCAACAGGTTTGAATGTAAATTGATGTTCAAATAGAGATAGGTTTGCTCTGGCCGGGCCCCCCCTCCCGCTTGCATGTTGAGAGAAATGGGATTGTAATGCCTGTAATTCTCTGTCTGAACTGCTTTCGCATTCACTCAGGAATCAAATTCACTTTGTGCATTTTTATCTTGATAATTATACTTCACTGGACTAGTCTATCGTAAAAGCTAAAAAATACAGTATATTCTCTCTTTTTCACAGAAAACGGCAGATGGTTTTCAGTTCCATATATAATTCACATTCAGAGTTGGTTAGCCAGCCTGGTGGTTTAAAATATGCCTCATAATGTAGCAGAGAATTATCGCTATTTCCTGGTGCATTGTGTTTTGTCCATTTTTGCAACACTCGCCATAGAATTGCACTGTTAAAATATCAAATATTTGCACAGCACAACAAGACCAGTGTAATAAAATCGTCTAAAGGATATTATGGATGCCCACATTGCAGGTTGCTATGGACTGCAGAGCCCTTCTCCAGGGGGCTTTTGGATCCATCAGCATTGAGCAAATGTCTTTTTTTTCCAAGCTCTAATGCCTTTAACACTGGAGGAGATCAGATCAAGGAGCTCCCCCCGCACCATGCGCTCCACACGGGCAGTCCACACACCACTGCTTTGGTGTTCTAAACCACCATCCTTTCCATCTCTCAACAGGCCATATAAACATTTAGGAAATAGCAGAAGGCTTTAGAGGCTCTTTTTAAATGCAGACAATTAAATGAGAGTGCAATACTTCGCCCTCTAGTGGCCAAGAAGTGCAGTGAGAAACAATGAGCCCAGACTTCGGCCTGTTTAAAGCCTGGCAGAAGATCAGATACGGGTGTATTTTAAATAATTAAAAAAGTTAATTGATAGATCTACACCTTGCACTGGATCCTGGTTAGTATTGATCTCACAGCTGAACTCCTAATGATTTACTTTGTGCTAGTTGCTACTAAAAATACCAACTGGGCTACTTCTGATGATCACAAAGCATATACCACTCATTTTCTATACGAAACGTTGTAAATACAGGGTACAGCAGATTAAATAAGAAAGGTGCCACAGAATTCAGACAAATGTAGCTCAAGCTTTACTAGTGCTAAAACAAGATTTGTTACATATTCCAGGTCAAATGCAATATGGGCAATTCACACATTTAATGCTGACTGAATTCTAATGTAATGTATATAATGTACCTAACTAATGACAATCCAAAATAAACACTTGAATTATTCAGTGACAATTAAAATACTAGAGTATAATTATTATATGCTTTGTTAAGAGAATGTCTGTGCTATGTCTGCTGATCTGAGACAAGACCAGACAAGACACAAACCAGCACATGGTTGAGGCATTACAAGGTCAGAGGTCAAGGCCCTAAACGGAGAATTAGTTTATTGACACAATAAGACCTGACAGTTTATTAGATGGGAGGGAACTCTCCAGGAGCCATCCATCTACCCAGTAACATCTCTTTCCTAACACAGAAGACTGCGCACTGATGGCAGTAAGGTGAGAGCCAATACGGCAGTAAAAAGGCACTAACTCAATAGAGCACGTGTCTGACCTCATCTCAGCAGCGTTCAAATAAGATAATATATATAAACCATCGACACACACAACTGTGCTTTCTTTAAAAGAACCTCTGACAGAATGCAATATTTTTTTAGTAGAACTAGATGCTATTTTAATCTTAACTTAATCAGTTAATATGAGCCTATATGATTGTAGGGTCATAAGTAAAGCTATACTGAACATTTCTGATCTGAATAGGGATCTCTGACCTGCTGTTCCAGTGTGCCAGGCTCCAGGAAGGTGACCAGGTCCAGAGAAAAATGGCCCAGGATGTGCCGCTCCTGGCAGGCTTTGCCTATGCGCATGCATGTGGAGTACAGGACATCGGGGCAAACAGAACTCTGTGGTACAGTGCAGCCTGATACATGCAGAAAACCAGACCCGTGCAGCTGATCTCCACACGACAACATGCGTATTCCTCCACCTGGCTCCACCAGCATATCCACTGTCATACACGTCACGTTATCTGAAGGAGGGTAAGCTTCGATCGCGCCACCTGAGAGATGACAGAAGACGTCACAGACAGACAGACATATGACGAAGGTCCAACGGTATTTGAGTTTGATATCAGCGAGTATAGTTAGGTGTTCACCTTTTTTGAGAAAATGCTCCAGGAAGTAGCTCCAGGTTGGATAGCAGGACGTGTCAAAAGGTTTGGCATGAGTGGCCAACAGAGAAGGTACCGCTTCCAGAAACTTTCTTAGTACCTGTTCCTGTTTGAGCAGACAGACGATGCTAGCATCTATTTTAGACTATTCTACAGAGATACACCAGTATTTAATACGCAGCTGACAATTCGCTTAGTTTAGTGTAAATCAAACATTAAAGGTTGTAGCGTAACTACTAATAAATAATGGGGTGATTGGGGGGAAGTGCTGATTGACAACCATTCAGAGTAGCACAGTTGCATAATGGCTTTAACTGACTGCTCTCTGATTGCACCTGCCACAAAGAACTTAGGCCACGAGCAAGCTGATAAATGCCTAAGCAAGCCAATCAATCAGTGGATCAATCACGGACAGTCACTGATCAATATAGCTCTTGTTTCACTAACTAGAAAATGCCACATTGGCTGTGGCACTTGATTATATTGTTAACTGCACAGTTTGACTTTCTGCGAACGGCTGTTAAAACCCGATTATTACAAAGCACGTTGTTCCATAAAGCTCTCAAAACTGAGATGAACAGAAGACACTACACTACAGCCCGTGCTTTCAGTTTTAAACAGAAAAGCAGCTAAGAAAGTCATTTTACTCACTTTAAAGGCATAACCTTATGTATGAAATCCTGCTTGACAAATGAAATAGCAGCAGGAGTTTTGGAATAATATCGTGAGACGTCGAGCATAATGCAAACATCTTCCGTCATAAATTCTTTTACACTTCGCTTTTATGCACATAGTTTATAAAGCATATTTGTTACAACTAACGCTACTGAGCAGCCTTGCAGGATGAGAGATGAGGAGTTTGATATTCCAGTCATGAAACAGCCATCATCATATTCAAGTACTGTAAGAACCAGGGTCAATCACTGCACAGTGATTTCACCCTGTCACAAGTCATAAAGCACACAATGGTGCTTCAAAAAGCGTGCAAGGACGCGTGGGGGGG
>JANCOA010000040.1:18722852-18734190 GCA_024363135.1 Leptodoras oyakawai
GGTGTATTAGTGCGAGTTAGTGTGCATTAGTGTGTGTTAGTGTGTATTAGTGTGTGTTACTATGTATTAGTGTGTGTTAGTGTGTGTCAGTGTGTATTAGTGTGTGTTACTATGCATTCGTGTGTGTCAGTGTGTGCTAGTGTGTGTTAGTGGTTTGTTAATGTTGTATTTGTGTGTTAGTGTGTGTTTGTAGTGTGTTAGTGGTGTATTAGTGGTGCATTAGTGGGTAGTAGTGTGTATTAGTGTGTATTATTGTGTGTTAGTGGTGTAATAGTGTGTATTAGTGTGTGATAGTTGGTGTTAGTGGTGTATTAGTGTGTGTTAGTGGTGTATTAGTGGTGTATTAGTGTGTGTTAGTGGTGTATTAGTGGGTGCTAGTGTGTGTTAGTGGTGTATTAGTGTGTATTAGTGGTGTATTAGTGGGTGCTAGTGTGTGTTAGTGGTGTATTAGTGTGCATTAGTGGTGTATTACTGTGTGATAGGGTGTGTTTTAGTGGTGTGTTAGTGGTGTATTAGTGTGTGTTAGTGGTGTGTTAGTGTGTATTAGTATGTGTTAGTGTGTATTAGTATGTATTAGTGTGTGCTAGTGTGTATTAAAGTGTGTTACTGTGTATTAAAGTGTGTTACTGGTGTGTTAGTGGTGTATTAGTGTGTGTTAGTGGTGAATTAGTGTGAAATAGTGGTATATTAGTGTTTGATAGTGTGTGTTAGTGGTGTGTTAGTGTGTATTAATATGAGTTAGTGTGCATTAGTGTGTGAAAGTGTGTATTAGTGTGTGTTAGTGATGTGTTAGTGTGTGGTAGTGGTGTATTAGTGTGAATTAATGGTGTATTGTGTGTGTTAGTGTGTGATAGTGTGTTTCAGTGGTGTGTTAGTGGTGTATTAGTGTGTGTTAGTGTGTATTAGTATGTGTTAGTGTGTATTAGTGTGTGTTACTGTGTGTTAGTGTGTTAGTGCAACAACATGCTGAGAAAAGAAAAGTTGATAAGGAATGCCGCCTTTTCTACAAGACATGGACTGCCAAATATTTCTTTACAGAAATTAAAGGTAACTTTAATTTATGTAAAGCACAAATGTGCTTAATTTGTGGTACACAGGTCGCTGTGTTGAAAGATTATAATCTGAATCGTCTGACTGACGAAGAGCGGGCAAAGGAGTCTGATGCATTGCTAGCAAAACTGCAAACCCAACAAGGCCTTTTTACCAAACTTCACACACCCAGAGATGCAGCCGTTATGTTATGTATGTTATGTAAGTTGTGTAATTTCTCACAAAATCATCAGAAAAAGTAAGGCGTTTTCTAATTGGACTGATAGGCCGCGGTTGAGAACGTGTCACTCTCCCGACGCCCCGTAACGAGGCGGGTTGAAGACATCTGTCCTTCGCATGGCCATCTCAGACATTCAGCCAGATTTCAATTCCCTTGTTCAAGCCCAGAACAGACTGGATTATTCTCACTGAAGAGGTAAAATGTATAAACTCGTTCAGCTGTTTGTTGTTTTTCATTGTTTGTGGAGATGAATGATAAACAAGTTAAAAATGAAACCGATTCAATGATTGTTTGTGTTTTCTTATTTGACCTCTACACCACAATTTCACATAGCCTAATTATACATATTTACAGAATAGTTTTACCAGTACCAGCTATTCAAAATCTATCATTTGTTGCATTTTACAATGGAAGAAAGTTGAGTAGAATTAAGTTCAAGTTATCATTGGTGTGGCCCTCTGACACAATTCAGGTTTCTCATGTGGCCCCTGAAAAATTAATTGCCCACCCCTGCACTAATGTACACTACCACACACTAGCACACACTAACACACATTAATACACCACTAACACACACTAACACAAACTAACACACCAGTAACACACACTAATACAGCCTAACACACAATAATACACACAAACACACCACTAACACACTCTAATACACAGTTAGTGGTGTGTTAGTCTGTGTTAGTGGTGTGTTAGTGTGTGTTAGCTAATACACCACTAACAGACACTAACACACCACTAACACACTAACACACCTCTAAGACACACTATTACACACTAATATACCACTAGCAGACACTAACACACACTAATACACCACTAACACACACTAACAGTAGTAATTAGTGTGTGTTAGTGTGTATTAGTAGTGTGCACCACTAACACAGACTAACACACTACTAACAGAGACTAACACACATTAATGTTAGTGTGTGTTAGTGGTGCGTTAGTATGTATTAGTGTGTGTTAGTCTGTGTTAGTGTGTATTAGTGCATAAGCAGACCCCACACTGCACGGTCATACAGGGCACCTGGTTCAGTCCCAGATGCTGAAGCAGTGTCTAACTGGAATTTGCTGCACGGTTCTACAGATCTGTGCTGTTTGTGGTGTAGAAGCTCAGCCTGCTGTTTCTCTCAGTTACAGGCTGGTTAAAGCTTCCTGAGGAACTCTGTCCTTATCCGATCACTACCCTAACCTGTTTCCCTGTTGCTTGTAGAAAAATAATCTTCAGAGCATTTCTGTTTTGTCTGGGCAATTGACACAATTTACTCTGTGTGTGCATGTGTGTGTGTGTGTACACGCACACGCGCTGCTCTGTCTCATTACATGCACTGCGTGTTCTCAGATCCATATGTAAACCATTTCCCTCACTTTCCCCAAAGCCTGGCCTCATTAGTGCTAGCTTTATGACAGAGCTCTACCTAAATGCCACAGATTTTTCCATTCCCCTTCCCGGCTTGCGCTGCAGCCGTTGCCAAGCACAAACTCACCACATTCGCTACACAAAAGCAATCATGGCCACAAGAGGAGGAGGGGAGACCCAAACACATAAACAAAAGCTTCAAGAATGCCCGGTTCTGACCAACGCTCCGAGCCCAACTCACACTAGTCATCTCAGTGTACATACCAAGTACCAATTCATCCAATACCTTACAGTTCATCTGTTTTTTTTTTCTAAAAGAACAGCAATAATTTTTCATAAGTTCATGCTGGACAACAAAACCAACCTAAAGTTAACAGACAAAGCTGAAGCCTCTATGAATTCTCCATGATTCCTGCTATACTTCCTTATCCACGTCACCGACCTCAGGTTACAGCATGTGATGAGTTTCTGTAAGCGATCTCGCGTCCCGTCCGTGCGGGTTTCCTCTGAGTTCTGTGGGGTTTCTTCTAAACCCCCACGGCGGTCGGTGTACTCTAAATTATGCCCTAGATCTAAATGTGTGCTTGGTGCCCCGGTCCGTGCATGCGTGGTGTCCTGTGATGCCATCCAGGATGTATTCGGTTTGAACGGAGACATTCCTGTGGCCCAAGCCAATTTGTTTTTCTAGTATAACTACAATTGGAAGAGAAATGATACTTTAATAAAATAATATGGATCAAAATCACATCTGGATGTTTCCCATTCAGCAGCATTTGATGTGGTTTCACATGTCTGTTTTGTGAGGCTCTGGCAGTACCTAAAAGAACAATTCCCACAATTCCTCCTTACACGGAGGGAGAAATATGTTCTCGCTGCCACAAGGTGGTGGTATAATATTTTTGGAAGTCTGCTTTTCCACAGGGTTCTTGCATAAAAAGAAAAAAGAAAAAAGAAAAGAAATTGTCTTCAGCTTCCAAAACCAAGCACCAATAAAAAAAAAAAGTTCCCCATTTCAAGCAACAGACCTGTAAAGCACAAATAATATATCTACATGAAGAGAGAGAGAGAGAGAGAGAGAGAGAGAGAGAGAGAGAGAGAGTGAGATATTTCAGGAGTAAACCTGTTTGATGTGGCCCTTCCTGTGGGTTCTCAAGGCAAATCCTGAAAAGGGAGCTGAAATAAAAGAAAAGAAAAGAAAAGAAAAGAAAAGAGTGAGGACTACAGTGGAATATTGGCTCTCATAATTACAGAGGAAATGTTACTGTCCATTTTGTTCCTGCATGATGTCATGTGCTGGTAATGGATGTGTGCTCTCTTCTAGGCAGCCTCCTCTACTCCCTAGTCCCTTTACATTCCACGCTCTCAACGTGCCATGTCTGAGAACTTGGCCCCGGAAAAAAAGGGGTAAGAATGGAGCAAAGAGGAAAATGAAACGAAAGCTCTGAGCAGCACACAACGGTGAGAGGAAGCGAGGAGCCGGAAAAGCGAAGCCATTCCAGTCCTTCTTGTATTCGATTCAAAGTACAATTTTGTTTTATGGAGAAGGAACCTGAGCCAGAATTCCTCACGAAGGTTTTGGTGCCGTTTCAACCAGAGCTTTTCACTCTCTCTCTCTCTCTCTCTCTCTCTCTCTCTCTCTCTCGTGGCGGTGGAAGATTTAGAGCTTTAGCGCTGTCCTGTAATAAGTTTCATGATCTTCCCTGGATTGGTGTCTGGTTGAGAGTTTAGTCAGGGCACCTGGTCCTAGATGAAGGTTTCAGAGCATAACTAAATGCAGGGCACCCTTGAATGCCCCCCCCCCACCTCTTCAGTGGCTTTAAACTTTGCACACATGTTTCTGATAGAGGTTCATAGCACTCCGCAGTCTCTCATTCAGAAAGAGCGGGAAAGAGGGAGGGAGGGAGGAAGGGAGCAGAGAAAAAAAGTTTCCAGTGGAACTCGGAGCAGTTTATTTTCCCTTTGCTGCGTCGTTCTCTTGGGCATGCTTTAAAGCCTGCTTAATCGCTGCTTTGTCTACACCCCAAGACAAAAACGGATGATTTAATTCTCTTTCAAACCAATCCACGTTTGACTCATCCCCTTTCGCAAAAATATAATGCACGGTTTCTGGCAAAAGAGCCCAGCCGAGGTTTGTTGTCACATTTGCATAAACATAATGCCTGCTATCAACATTCTGGGCTTTAGCTTTAAAGCCAATAAAGCAGAGCCGAAACAGCGCCACTGTGGCGCCACGAGTAGCTCCGAGGATATAGGCATACATATTGTATGCTGTTTGTGGGGCTGTTACTTGAAAGCCTTTGTGCAGCAATACAAAAAAAGAAGGGATGTCCAACCAGCAGGAATTATAGTGGCTGTAAATTTGCATTTTTTTTTCATGAGATACTAGTAGATTAGACTAGAGATCCCCTCAAATCGACAGAACAGACAGAATTCTAATATAATCTATTTAATGGATTTCATATCATGCCATTCATCTTATACAGCTTCACTTGTGTGATCTATTCATTCGTTCATTTCAGTCATCTCCGGTAACCACCTCTGGGTCATGGTGGATTTTTTTTGGGAGATAGGAGGAACCTATAGGACCCGGAAGAAACCCACGGACACAGGGAGATCCTGAGAAACCCTACATAGACAAAAACCCGAGCTCAGGATCCGGCCAAGAACTCTGCATCTGTAAGGTGGCAATGCTAAAACTCTCTTCTGTATTTAATATTTGATAAGAAAACTATACTAACATATTTAAGCATTAGTGAGATCAAGACATTATCTTACTCTGGACAAGCTGCACTAATAGCTATAGACACGGTGAAGACATTCTCTACTGCACACAACACTAGCACCACACCCCCAGCTGCCTGTGCCAGGACCTTTATCTTTCATGGTTAATTTCCATTAATCTTCCATAATTCACCATTAGACTTGTTTGAACAGACAGACAAGTGTAAACACCTGTTGTGGTACGTGTCAGGATTCAAACACGAGCGTGTGAGTGTGTGTGGTGAAATGTCTGTGAGGAATAGGTGGGGGGTTCGGGGTGTGAAATCAGAACCAGGCCTCGCTCGGCCTTTTGGATAACCTCTGCTGGAACAGTTCGCCAGCAAAATGTTACTCTGTCTCTCTAGGGCCATAAGCAGATTGGCCCTTCATCAAAGTTGAACAGACTAACCAGTTCATCACTAGGACCCACGTTTAGTCAGACACACATCTGTGAGGAAGCTCACGCGTGTTTGCACACATGCACCCAGACAGACGTCCAGGCTTCAGCTGATCTAAACAGTATGTGTTTATCTGTCTTAACAAGACATCAGGATGTGTGTGTGTGGAAATAGACTGGCTGGACTAATGTGTCCGTTTATTTGTGTGTATAAACATGTAATTTTCATTGTTTATGTTTTTAATTTTTTTTCCCCCTTCTCTATTTCCTGTCTCTTTCCGGTATTTGAAGGAGACTATCTAACCGTAGAAAAAAAAAATCATGTAAAAAAATTCATTTTGCATATTAGGTAAATATTTTGAGCAGTTTAACAAACTCAGTGGAGTGCTCTGTGTGCATATGCAAAGTCCCCTATGAGGCATGCAAAATCTTTTCCTTCTGTTTGTGTACTGTGTATAATATATGTGTGTTTGTGTCTGTGTGTGTCTGTGTTATGGCCTACGGGCTGCTTTAGCTGACCTCTGTGAAAGCGAGCCTCATGACAGAAGGTCTGGCATTGTCTGTGTGCCCAGGCTGCTGTGGAGCCAGCCCGTCTGCCGGCCGCCAGCTTTGCTTGCTTGTAACTGCTGAGAACATCCGATCCCCTTGGGGAGGCCAAGGAGGGAGTTGGCCGGTGGGGTGGGGATGTAAGGGGGGGTGACTAGGGGGTTGGGGGGTGGTGGTGTTGCACTGAGAGAGTGAGGGAACGAAAGAATCGAAAAGGAAAAGACAGAGGGAGGGAAGAAGTGCGATAGTTGTGGTGGTGGTGGTGGTTGTGGTAGTTGTGGAGGTGGTGGAGGTGGTGGAGGTGTGTGTCTGAGGGAGAGGGGGAAACACTTTGCATTCTTGTCTTAGCCTTTATCTCTTCTGTTTGGAAAATCTCCTTCAGCAGCATTGTGTTTATTTGTGAACGCATTTTAGGGCCAGGAAAAAAAAAGATTCAGCCAGAAGAAGAAGACTGAAAGGGCTGAAAGCTACAAAGGAAGTACACATTTTTTTAAAAATCAAAAATAATATCCTTGTAATTTTACCTGTTGTCATTATATGCTTTAGTTGAACTGTTCGCCCTATTTAAAAAAACAGGTAATTCAACTAAAAACCAATCAGCTTGCTTTGCTTCAGGCTGAAGCCACTTACAGTCGCCAGACTCCTCTCATTTGCTTAAGTGCACTGCCTGGAGGCAGTCCTGTAGTCTCCACTGGAAATGGGAGACTCACGGTTCATCGTTTCGTCAGTATGTAGGCTGCAGTCAGATACAGGGCCCTCTCCTCCAACACGCCTCGCTTACACGGTTACGGAAGTTTGTCTATTACAAAACCAGGCCAGGTCTTAGAGACCCACAGCTGTAGATGTGTCTGAGACCCATCACCATTAATGAACGTTTGAGGATATGCCGCCTCAGTACCCATAAAAATATAACACTACTGTAAACTACTCTACTACTGTACAACAGACATTCACAAACAAAGGGCAAGGAACAATAACAACTACAGCAGAAAATATAGCTGATAGTGTGTGTATAGGAAGTGTTCAAAGGAAGCGGTCGAGTTTTTCCCAGCTATACATTATAAGAACAAGTGCTGGCTCTAGGTGGATACGTTATAAGCAATATCAGGAAGTGCTGCTAATGAAAGGAAGCCACATCTCATATACAAACATGCACAGTATGAGCACATGACCCAATATGTTATTCCAAGCATCCACTCCTGTATTGGGGACAGAGAGTTTCAGTGATTGAGGAAGATGAGTGCATTGAGTGCATGGAAAATACCGAAGCCAAGAGGACATGAATATCAATCTGGAATAAAAATGAAACCACAGAGAAGAAAAGGGTGAAAGAGGAGCAATAAGAGACAGAAAAATAAGAGGTGAAGAGTGGAAAGGTGAGAGCTCGAAGGAGTTGGGGTATTTGTGAGAGACAACGTGACCTGACATGAACTCGGTCACAAACAAGCCTTGGGCACAGCAGCTTATTTCAGGCTCTGTTTGTTTTGATATGAAGCTGTGTGCCTGTTTTTCTTATTAAAAGCAAAAAAAAAAAAGCAATACAGATGAGAATAGTTTTTGAATTAATTAACCGAAAAAGCTATTACGCTAAGCCACAGAGGAAAGACAAATAAGTAATTGTGAAAACACAAGCTCTCTTGCATAATATTTTGGCTTCCCACAGAAATTGATTTCAATCCCTTTCCTTTTCTTTTCTTTTAATAAACGTAATTATACATTAAACTATATCTTGCTGGATCCTCTGGGTACATTTGTATAAAATTGAATAAGACCACGTTTGTGCCCCCCCCATGCACTAACACAGCTCATCGATTTAAACCATTGGTAAGTTAACTAAGACTAAAGAAGAACAAGATGGACAAGCATTACAGAAGTGCCTTTTGCAATCATATCACCTTTTCCTCTGAGCAACCTTCTTCTTCTACTTTTCCTTTTTTGTGCACTTTTTTTTTTTTGGCCATTGAGCCTCCAGTGTCCCTGGTTCCATCCTTAACTCCGTTTACTGTCTGTTTTGGGTTTTGCATGCCTGTCAACGTCTCAATGTTGCTCTCTCTTTCAGGTTCTCCGGTTTCCTTCTACCTTCCAGAAACATGCTGGTCGGTAGCTCGGTGAATGCCGATGAACTGGCATATATAAGATGAAATGATCGCTGTCCAAAGATGATATGTTCTGAAGTAATTAAAAGGGATTCTGTATTATGCAGTTGCTAAAGGAATAATTCAGGTTAAAAACAAAAAACCCGTAATCTCTATGTGCTATGTGGATCTGTAGTGTATGTGAGATTGTAATCTTTTTTGACGCATTTCCCTGTACTGGAGAAGAAAGGAAATCCTGTTTACCCTAAACTGTATAATGTGCTGTACATCGAATTGCAGTTGTTACTGCAACTTCATTTGAAAAATGTATTTAAATCAAAGGTGTCCATTAAGCTTTTAAACCTCTAGAACTTTCACAGATACACAGATACGACAAAACCATTTTCCTGTAACTATAAAACCTTTATAGTGACTATAGTTACTGTTGCCACTGTCATCATTGTCACTGGGTCTTTTGTAATCAGACATCATTTACCCATGTGTTACCAATATCCAATATCGGCACCCCAAATGATCCGGGAGGTCAGCTCCCCTGACCTCTCTGCGCCCGCCATGCCTCCTACTCACCTGGACAAAATGAGATGTTGGAGATACCCCCTGGCGGCTCTTCAAAGCTCTCAGCTGTTCGTCTTTCACATCGCCACAGCGATCTGTCCGTGCAGCTTATCAGCACTGCTGAAAATGTTTCATTTCCAGCTTTCATAATGAGAAACACCTTGAGTGATGCGCACACATATTTCTACGTTCTATCATGGCATTTATTATGAAACCTGTCAAAGTTAAAGCCGTGTTCCCCACTGCCAGGAATAAAGGTGATGAGATATCTGATAAGTGTTTGGGTGCTATTCAACACATTCTTGAGCTTTAAATAAATCGTGTTCGCAGCACTCAAGAGAAATGACTTACAAACCTTGGATGTGACTTAGTTAAGGAGATAGGATAATTATATAATATATATAATACATATATATATATATATAAGGAGATATGAGCAAAATGGTTTTGCTGGGTTTTAGTTTCATCTTACGTTCGGTATGCGGAAGAAATAGAACCCGTCTCTCCTAAATTATTTAGAAAGATAAGTATTATTTCTACAAAAAAAAGAGCTGTATTATAGATTTTTTTTTGTACACAAGTTGCCAGACGTTTATTACAGACAATAAATAAAGCAGTAAAGAGGTGCCAAAAAAAAAGAACGCCAGCTTCCATTTTGCTTTATAGTTTTCATTTGAACTGATTCTTTACCGCACGACTTACACCACATGGCCTGAGGAGATATCTTTAGAAAACAGAAGATGTTTTATTTTACTCACTCTGTCTTTTTTCTTCTGACAACTTCATACCCAAATCTGGGTTTTTCCTAGTTACTGAGCAAACTATAGAACAATGCAAACCACATCCTGAGGCAAGGCATCAGTAAGGCAGGCTTGGCGGTGTTCCCCAGCCCCCCCACACCCACGATACAGACTTTTAATCTAGTCATGATTACGCTTTTCATCTGAAACGTATGGGAGTTAAACACCGGAGAGAACCCTTCTCGTCTTAATCAGAATAGGCTATAGGAACGTTAGGATCTTGAAAATGACAAAGCAGCAGTAAAGTTGACGAAGAAAAAAAAAGGGACCTTTGTTAGCCTTCTGTTGTCTGGCCCGATGAGGTGAAATTAAGTTATTCAGTTTCAAACCTGTGCCCCAAGCAGATGGAGAGAGAAAAAAAAAAATCTCTTTTGTGTACCACAGACTGGTCTCTCTCCATCCTGCCTTCCCAGCTTTTCTTTTTTTTTTTTTTTTTGGAAAAACGTATACATCTTCCGTTCCCGCTGAACAAGGGTTGACAAGTTCTTGTCGTTCCTGGCCAGTTTGTGAAAGATCCAACAAAAGCCCCCTTGTTCCTCCTTTAGTGTTGTCAGACAGTGCACTTTGATATTAAAAACTCTGGAGTGAGGAAGGGAGAGAAAGAGGGAGGGAGGGATAAGGTGAGGGAGGGAGTGAAAAGATGAAAAGGAAGAAAACAAACTCCTACTGTCTCCTAAGCCCCGTGTCTGTAGGTGTAGCCTCATAATGGACTCACAAATATTTGTCTAGTCAAAACAAAATAAAAAACAAAAAAAAACAAAAAGGCCTCTTTGACGTATTATATAGAGGGCACAGTCAGTTGCAATCCAGGCGTCTCTTGCTTGCGTCCTCACAACAAACAGTGCCGTCGCCAGTCGTTTTCTGTTAACAGTGATGGCATTGACACGTACAGTACCCGCTTTTCTAACAGAAAGTCTGGACAGCCATCTTACCTCATCACATGTAGCCAAAGCTGAAAATTCCCCTGAGGTAAGTCTACCTCTCTGGCTGAGACACTAGAAAATCCCCCGAAACAAGCAAACACTGTGCCGCTCAAAGTGTGCCAGCGATGGGGCTACAACCTGCCAAGAGACTCAACTTATTAATGCTGAATTCATTTTAGGCCCGATATGTAAGGTTTATAGGGAGCTATAAACTGTTGATTTATGCCATGTTTAATGAGGGCTAACTTTAATTATCACTGTACAGCCCATATTTAATGCTGGTTGTAGTATTTGTAGTAACTTCAAATAATTTTTTGAACTGAAGACTCAGTTAGTAGCAAAAAAAAAAAAAAACGTTAGAGAAATATTGTCACAGTTGCACTAAATAACACTCTGGACTAGTTTCCCACCAGCCCTGGCACATCACATGACCCCATCACATGCACCTTGATCACTTTCACCTGTTTCTTGTCTTTTAGTCAATAGCTTGTGTATATGTATAAGCCCTATCTTGTCCAGCACCAGTTGGTTTCTGTGGTTTGTGTTCAAGGATTCAAGGATTCAAGGAGACTTTATTGTCATTCGCATCACATGTGGTACATGGGGTGGAACGAAATTA
>JANCOA010000040.1:18776269-18787743 GCA_024363135.1 Leptodoras oyakawai
GACACCTAGCCTTACTTACTATTTTTTCCTTGCTCCAAATCTAAGCTTCTCTGTCTCAATCAGAACTTGAAGAGTGATCGCCTACCTTCCAGAGAACACACACTATACGATATTTGAATAGTGTAAAAACCTTTGTGCAACAAAACAATCGCTCGCTTTCTACCACCTTACAGAACCGCTTAGGAGCAGTTCTGCAGACATGAAAACCCCAGATCTGTGAGGAAAACGTCTGCTGCTGATGATGATGATGATGATGATGATCCGGTTCGGTTCAAGTGAATAATATTCCCACATTTTCAAGCTCCTTAACAGCTGTGGCTTTCTAAAATTGAAAAACTATGCTGTGCTAATATGAGTTAGGCTGACAGGTCTGAGCTGCTTTCAAGTCTTTTGATCACAGCACCCAGTTTTTAGGACATCGTTGCTTGGCTCGAGCAGTGGAAAAGAGCGTATGCAAGTGGGAACAACCACAACAGGAAATTCAAATCCAATCCCATGGCAAATATATGCGCTCTGCTCGGATTACATGTTAGCCAAGCAAATAGGCAAAAACAAATGAAGACATTAACAATCCGAGCTTGCTCTCTAATACATGCGCAGTCTCTCTCTCTCTCTCTCTCTCTCTCAGTACACAGTGAGTGTGGAGAAAGTGGACTACATGGGCCCCTTTGTTTAATACTCAGTGAGCGTTCTGAAGAATGTGCTAAGAATGTGCTAGCTCTTTGCTGTTTTAAAAATACTGGCCACCATCGGTCCCAGAACAACTGTCCAAAGTTCCTCTGGAGAGGAAGAGAGCAAAAATATTCACCTTATTTTAGTCAGCTGATCACACTCAAGGTTTACAACAACAACCCATCCCTTCTCCTGCTTATTCCAATTTAGAATCGCCGGTCCCAAAAAACAAAACAAAACACACTGTCAGCATCCACAACTGCCACCTCTTTCCATCCGCTCCCCTGAGCCTGGGCCAGCCGGGTACTTTCAGAGCGCCCAGCACTCAAATGCAGCATTGTTCGCCTCTCGGCAGCCTTGAGAGGAGTCTGGCTAAAATACTAAACCAACAGTTGGACATTCCATACATTTTTAATGGCATGGCTGGGGCTTTATTTGTTGTCTTAACCCCGTGGCCTGGCCTGGATGAATGGCTCCATTGGAGGAGCGCGGGAGCGCTGCGAGAAGGAGGGAGCGCGGAGGGACAAGCATCTCCAACCTTTCCGCGGCACGCCGGCGGATTAGCTCACTGGCGCTGCTGCTTCTGCTGCGCTTGGGAAGAAATCTCTCGGTGAAAACGATAACCTGTACAAATGGGGCGTATTTTTAAATCGCAGGACGCGAGTGGGCCAGGCTAGGAGGGCAGCTGTCTGAAAAGCGAAGGCGCTCGTGTGCATTAGGGAATGCATATACACACACATTAGCAGCTGTGCAAAGAAAGTTTGCTGTTGATAGTAAGTCTAATGGGTCACGGTGGATGTTTAAGCTGACGTAAGGCTTATTTCAAGGTGAGGCAAGCAAAACAATGACGTCAAGCAGAAACACCACGCTCCAAACTCAAAAACTGAAATGGCCCGCAATGAAAAAGCCACATCATTTAGGCCCGGCTCCTGATAGTGTTGCCATGAGTGGTAAATAAATACAGCATGCGGCAGCAGTTTCTGTTTACTTTTAACTGATTTGGAAGCCTGTTATTTCCACACTGCACACTAGATTAGCTGCAGCCTATCAGTCACGTAAAGGCCAGGCTGTTTGACTAGGATTAAACGACTGATGAACATTTACGCTTAGACCCTGAACCAGCTTAAAGATGCCTGACTATGATGCATGACTTCTTGCCAACCTTCAAAAACAGCGGAGTGAGCGGTGTCGCGGAAGGGTTAAAGGCAACACGCGTTGCACTGCGGCGCTGTTAGAAAAGTATGCAACATGGCTTTGGGATCCAAACAATTTGTGTCTCACTTCCAATCTCTTTCCCTCGCTCCCCTTCATCTCTTTCTCTCGCTCTGAAAATGCTTCACATCTTGAAATCCTTATAACACTTAAACAACCTGGAGAGCAAACAAAAGATTCTAATCTAATATCCACAAGATCTCATTCCAATCCCACATCCAGGGGTCAAGCAGAGTACACAACTACACACACACACACACAATATACACCAAGAAATATATACACAAATATATACACAATAGTCACAAATCATATAGTCCTTAATATATTTTGAAAAAGCTAAAATCAGGAAACAGCAGTGAAAATACAGGAGCTTGGTAGCTGCACTGTACCACATGAAGTACAGTGAATCATGTTGGCCATAGAGCCTTCTAGTGACTGATAACTGTGTGTGTGTTGACTTTATGTCCATTATGTAAGGGGAAGAGGAAATCGGTCTCTCCGGACCGGAACACACACACACTCGAAGAGAACCCCATGGCCTCACCGACAGCACGGTTCTGCTTTGCTATTTTGTGTGTTTGCAAGAGACAAAAACATGTTTACTCAGGAAGTCTACTGTCCCACACTGTATGCAAAATGCAAAACAAAACCTGTCAGGAAAGGTCTGTTAATGAGCGCCAACATACAAATGCTCAGACAAGCACGCACAATATCACACACTTACTCTTTAAGATATCACCTCCTGGCCGCTGGCCTTCTCGTCAACATTCCTTAGCCTCCCCCTACCGTCAAAGGGGCGATTGAGCGGGGCCCTAAGCCCCGGCGCTACAAAACCAAGGCAGGCTTTTTAAAACAGGATGTTTGGCCGAGGCCTCCTTCCCCTCAAATAAACAATCCGCAGAACCTGATTTTCTGGAGTCAGGGTGGAAGTACTCGAGTCACATTATTTCCACATCCCGTATCCTGGAGCTCTCGAGGCCCTGGGGGAGTGCGGCCAGGCTCGGGGGCTGCGGTGGAAACCTGAGGCCTCATGCCAGGCAGAAAGGAGAAGCACAGAGGGGCAGCAACCAACTGGGACAAACCAGGGTAAAGCAAAAAGGGGTCTTGTGTGGATGAGTGGCCCTTTGAACAGATCAGCTGTCACTAGGTGAGATATGCAGTACACCAAGGAGATCGTGCATGAGCAGGGGATGAGCAGAGTGATGGCTAATGTCTTGCAGGTTCACATATTGGAATGACTAGTGTCAAAATCTAACATTTAAAAGCACCGCTGTGGTGTAAATAACACACGGGACATCATGATGTCTTGTAAACGAACCAGCCAAATAGCATCCAAATGATGTTCATTTCATTCAAAGGACAAAAGCCGGGCCTTTTCCACAACAAACTCGGAATCAAAGGCTCCTAACGTGATCAAACAAAGCATGTGTAAAAAAAAAGGGAAAAAGAGGTTTTAAGACCTTTCTGGTGATTTTAAGTATCCACTGACTAAGCAAATGACCTCAATTGGTAGGAAAAACACAGACGCGCACACAAACACCGCTTTTAAACCTGTACACATCTATGCGTGCAATCTAATCAGTGCTACATCCGTATGGCGTCACTTGTTTTGATTAGTGTTTAAATGCGCCATGCATTTCCTTCTCTATCTTTCTAGCACATACGCACACGAACAATCCGAGGGTGAACTTCGGAGGTGGTTCAGACTGACGTAGACAGACAGGCATGCGAGTTTATCCGGCCTGTGCTTTAGAGAAGAACATCTGAAAACAACTCTCGAACTGCCTAACACTCTCTATTAAAATATGATGCACGTGCTTAAATATAAGGCTTACTACCTGTGTATAACCATCAGTCACTGACTCACATATTGCCTTAGAGGCATGTGGCTAGTAGGTTTAAGCCCTACACAGCCAACAGGAGCTTTGTTAAATAGCAAGGCAACAGCCGCTCGTGCTGAAACGGAACCTGGACTGAAAACTATATGATCCTGAATCTCAATCTCTCCTACTCCATTCCATTTGGAATCTGGGATCAGAAAATGCAAAGCAGATCCTAACCTTAGCTGTCACAGCTAATTTGATTACCAAAAATGAAAGAGCTAGGGTTAAACTCTAATGGCTTTTCTGCCACATGTCTACAGCAGAGACAGAGAAAGAGAGAAAGAAAAGCACTTTCAGCTTTTGCACTTTCCCAATGAAGCCAAAAAGCTAAAGACTAAAGCATGCTAAGCAGATCTAGACGACACTAATGCTCAACTGACGCACACAGGGGTGGTGTAACCCCACACAAAAGTCTCTGTACAGATGGACACTTCTAAACAGTTTGGATTAGCTTTCCTTTTTGATGTCTGGCAGCTAAACTCTACCGTACATGCTAAGCGAGCTTGCGACGGCCGCTGAAACGATGCGTGGCCACACGAAACGATGGCCACAGCCCATATTCCTTAGCAACAGGAACCCCCAACACCTGGTCTGTTTATCACTGTTTTGGAAGGTAATTCCACACAAATGCAAAACACTACACGCCCGGCTTGTATTCACAGACTTGCAAATGATCGGAATGCCCGAAAGGTTCAGGGAGCAGCAGGAACGCCGGCGACAACGTCGCACGGTTACTGATCCAGGGCTCTGAATGCTCGGAACACGGAGATCACAAAAAACCCAATGTTGAGGGGAAACGCGGAGTCTCGTGCACGCAGCTATACAGGAAGCAATGAGAACAAACTTCAAAGGGCGTCTTTCTAATGTCCACACGACCATAAGTGGGGAGTGAGGAAACAGGTGTTCTGCATGACTACCCAGTCGAGGATTTGGCACACACACACACACACACACACACACACACACACCCTGATACAGATATACCACAGTAGGACCATATGCTCAGGGGCCATGCAATGAAAAATGAAGACTTAATAACTGCTCACTGATGGAGAGTAAACACGAGCTGACAAACACACGCTTTCTGCACCATGATGTCACTGGTTACGTTTTGGTATAGAAACACAGATGTCACAGGAACACAAATCCTAGGTGAAGCCAAGAAACACAGTAGCACACTTGTATCCCACATGACAATCGCATGTATCAGCTACATACACACCAGCATTAATGGAACTGTCCACCGATCACTTGTGTACGTTTTCCAGCACACTGGATATTACGCGAAACGGCGGATACGACTTTCAGAAACACCGAACTGATCGGGAACACGCTCGGGACATGTCAAAGACTAACATATATTAAAGTATTCCAGAGAGCTCACTATAACCCATCTGGAGACCAGTGTTCAGCTTTAAGAGCAGCAAGTCTAAGGTACAGTAACGTAAAGCGTTATGCAGAAGTCTGGGACATCATCAAAACAATTTGGCAACCCCATACAAAACAGCCCTATATATCACCAGTACTAAGATTCCCTCGTGGATTAAAACGACATGCTCATTGCCTAAATCCAGACAGCACTTTTATTCCATCTCAGCGTTTTTCTGCAGATGCAAGACCAAAACAATACAAGCTCTATGCGGAATGCACATATCTTCAAAATCGATTAGTCAAGGGGTTGTCTGGACAACTAAAGGAAGCCCCGTGGCCCGGGGTCATGTGCACCTGACACTGCTTTGACGTCTTTCTTAGGGAAGTGTTGACGCGGTATACGGCCCTTTAAATACTAACACTGATAGCTCTCTTCATCGAGGCAATAAAAAACAACAACTGTCACCCAAAAACAAATAACAACTGATAAAAGATTTATAATTCAGCGTACTACTGCTACTTCTACTACTACTACTAATAATAGTAATAATAGTAATAATGACGATATGCTGTTACTATTGTAGTAAATATAACAAGTGATCTAGAATACTGTGAAGCATTCAAAACTCATTCATTCATTCATTTTCTTAACTGCTTATTCCTTTTCAGGGTCATGGGAGAGCCGGCGCCTAGCCAGCAGCATAGGATGCAAGGCATGAACAACCCTAGACAGGGCGCCAATCCATCATAGGGCACACACACACACACACACACTAGGGCCACTTTAGAGACACCAATCAACCTAACGTGCATGTCTTTGGACTGTAGGAGGAAACCGGACACGTGGACACGGGGAGGACATGCAGACTCCACACAGAAAGGACCCAGACCGCTCCACCCGGAGATCGAACCCGGGACCTTCTTGCTGTGAGGTGACGGTGCCACCCACCGAGCCACCATGTCGCCCAGCATTCAAAACTATTTTTAAATAAAATAAATAATAAATAAATAAATCATTTTTATTCATTATCACTTACTGCACTTTACACATATTCCTACACCTCATATTTAAATCCACTTTGTATACTTTGTATATGTATTATATATATTGTATATATAAGTGAATATATTGTATATACACTTTACTAGTAGTATTAATCCATATGATATACACTAGCTACATTTATTTACATATGTACACTACAGTATGTATATAGGCTTAATTCCCATCCGTGTATATAGATATAATTATCATACCTTATTATATTATCTACAGGTATACCGACATTGCAAACCTGCACGTCTGGCAGATGTTAACTGCATTTCATTGCCTTTAAAGTCACATTTATCTAATCTGCAGTATCTATCTAAAAATCAGACGCTCTAACTGAGTACTAGGTTGTTAGACAACTAAGTATTAAATTATTCGTTCATACATAGTAAAAAAGCAGATGAGCCCCAAAAAAAGGATACGAGACGCAAAGACAAAGGCTGTATTCCCGAAAAACGAGTGCAAATCCTGTATGCGGCAGAAGCAGTTTACCAAATAGGCAAACCTCTAGCTTTGGACTTTCGAACAACAACAAAAAAAAGTTTAAAATCACCTCTCCTACCTATCCAGTTCAGACATGCTGTGCAGCGATTGTCAAACAAGGAGGGATAAGTGTTAGGAGCAGGTATTACAGTAGCCCGTGGGCTACAATCTGCAGCAGGCAATCACCCCCACAGAACACACAATCTGCCCCCAGGCCCCACTTTTAAGTGCTTTACTAGTTCCTGAGTGTGGGTGGGGGACCACACGGTTGACTCCTGCTCATTGATCTCCACTCTCTGCATGCCAGAAGGGTGGGGTATTGGAGACGGATGTGGAGGTGTGCTTATAAGTCCTTTGGGGTGGGGGTTGAGGTTTCTCTTCTTCTCCTGAGTGCTGAGGGAATTCTTAAGCGCTGACTTATTGAGGAAGTTTTGCGCAATGCACAAACTAAGATCAACATCATTAGGTACACGGAGAGGACATTAATGGGACAGAGCGGAGGAGAAAATGATCTCAGTTCTAGGTTGTGGTACATTTAAACTTAAGAAGCTTCCAGTGCAGTAAAATGCAGACTTGGGTCAGTTGTTTCCTATAAAAAAAAAAAAAATCACTTAAAAATAATAATATGCACGGTGCAATAACGTGGAGGACAGCGGCGGCTCACGCAGCTCTGTGTCTCGCGGCGCACAGAGAAACAGAATCAGAGTTAGTGTTGAACCGGCGTTTGTTGACACAGGGTGTGTCCCTAGGCTGAGCCGTAGTGGTGATGGGATATGGTGAATGTGAACTCAGAGCCTTCACCTGGCCAAGCGCTTCATTACCATGTGCTGTTTGAATATGAGCTATGCTATTCCCAGCCTGGGAGAGAAACGAGGTGAGGTCTTAGTGTCTCCCTCTGCCGTGGCCATGATCCTACGCACGCACAATATGCTTCCAGTTTTATGAGACAGGCATGTTGAGTTCATGCCATGAGCGGGGAGTGTTTCATCTCAGATCGGCAGACAGGACAGGGCTGGTTCTCCTCTTTCCTCTTAGTGTGGCCCTGTTCGCAGGAGTACGAGCCTGTCCAACCCTCCTTCCCACTCTCAGTATGCCTAGATAGAGCTGTAACCGTGTGAGCATGCACGCACGTGTGTGTGTGTGTGTGCGTGTGTAGGGGGGTCAAACATGTGCTATTTGAATGCAAGCATGCCTGCTGTGAATTTGTGTGTGCCGTGCCGTAGCAAGTGTGTGTGTATGTGTGTGTGTGTGTGTGTGTGTGTGAGAGAGTAAGAGAGACAGAGCTAGTGTGTGTCCCAGCTAGCTTGGATCTTATTACAATTTGATCCCACTCAAATATTTCTGAAAGAAAAACAGGAGGGGAGGCCAGCTCTGTGGCCAGCCAGCACGGCCCACTGCGCCTCGGACGGCCTTACAATGAACGCTTTATCTGCGGCGCACTCTACTCCTAATGCTCTTTAATGAGGAGGAGTAAAGCACAACATAAAAAAAACAAATTACCTGCAAAGTTTGCACATTTAGATCAACAACTGAATAGGAACTCGAAACCTCAAACTAAAAAAAAAACACTTCCAGCCTATATGTTTACCATGTTTGCATAGTCTAACACACCACGAAGCATGTAAGCAAAGAGAACATCTAGGTTCATCCACCGACTCATTTGCCTTGGCGGATTTCAGAATGAATTGTTCAGAATGAGTATTATGAAACGTATATGTGTCACAAAAGAACGGCTTATTTCATTATTCATTTCGTGAACTATTCCTCCAAGCACGGCAAAAAAGTCATGTAGCTTTTGTCCGAACGGTGATACTAATATGTCATGCGTAAAGAAAACAGCAATGAAAATCTGACAACAGCACGTGCCATGCTAGTATTCCCAATGCAAAGCGTCAACAAATTGGCACAAACGGTCTCAGTTAAGCAATAGCATATTACATTCCAAACGTGAACTGGACTCACCTGAGAATTCCCCTTGGGTGATGTTTGGCGAGCTGGCAGCCTCCATTTCAGTGTAAGACAGTGTGGAATCTGACAGATCTGAGAGGACAGGATAACATTAGCATGCAAGCACTTGTCAGACAATTGCAGCTCTTTCCACTGTTAACACTTTTGGATTAATTTCCAGTATATCTCATCACATCCTCCACATAACATCGTGGCAATGTTTTGCATGTATAATAACAAAGCATCATGTGTACAGTAGAGGTCATGGGACTATGAGTTATCCAAAAAAAATGACCAAACTGTAACAGGCATCCCTTTTTAAAATCCCCAAGAGTTCATTGTGGTAGAGGGGGATATCCCCAGCCTAAACCCCAACCTGGAGTCAGGCTCCATTTGTTCTCACCACACAGCCAGGCCTGAGCCCAGGCTGCCCGCCTCCACTCTGGCATGTTGGAAATGGGCCTGTCAGATGCTGGCTGCAGCTACTGCTCACTCTCACAGTTAACGCCACAGATTCCTGGCCACTGTGTCTAATTGCCACCATTAAAATTCTTCACATTGTTGAACTCCAGCATCCTGTCCATCCCTCTCTATAGCTTACTAGTGGGTGACAACTGACAGCATCACTGGAAAGGGCAGGTTTCTGTAGGGTTTTGTTGTTTTGTTTAATATCGATGCACAGGTCAAGACAGCTTCTCGTAACAAAGCCTACTGCAACCTGCTTTTCAAAATGAAAAAGGATGTGTGTGTGGCTGGTGAGATTGTTCCAGAGAAACTTACCCAGTGGCTTGTGTTCATCACTAGGGGAAAGCCTTGAGTAGGGAGGAGGAGGCGACTCTGCAGAAGAACAGAACTGAATTACAACAGAGAAACACAGACAGGTCTTATCCTCCAATTACTGAAGCATTTATTATGCACTGCATAAATATGGAAGGAAAAAGCGCTGATTAATCGCTCCCCGTGCACGCTCTATAGTATAAGTCATACTGTAGCATATAAACATGCTTCAGTTTGCCTTATACAGCATAAATACATGTATCTAGAAATAAACTGAAGTGAAGAACTCGGTTCTTCCTAAACACGGCATCACTTGGTGCTGCGACGATGGCGGAGGAGATCTCTGTCTAACACCTGGCTGTAAATTCTCTCCTAGGTGTTCAATGGGGTTGAGATATGATGAGTGTGAAGGCCATAGCATGTCATTTACATGTTACATGTTCAATTTTTCTTTCCAAAAAACCATTCGGTGAGCTCTCGTGCCTGGTGGATGTGTGCAGAGTCATCCAGCAGGTGACCATGCCCATCAGGATAGAAATGTTTCATTATAGGATTAAAAATGATCAGTTAGAAGAATGATGTATTGATTTCTTTCTCAGAGAACAAGTGGAGGTAAAATAAATAAACGCCTCCCTTGAAGCATAACAAAGCCATTGATTTTTCCTCCAATTTGTCCCCATCTGTATTTAAATAGCTTTTAATGCTTAAACTAAAAATTATTTAATGCAACAAACATTTTGGAGGGGCTTGTAGTCACCTTTTACACCCTAAAATAAATCTGCAGCAGTAAACACAGACATATCCATCCAACGATATATGAAGGGGTGTGAAGTTGTGTAAACCAAGCAGTTGTTTGTTTTCCTTTGCTGAAATCTCTGGCACTTTATTTGACTAGGCAGGCTAAGCAGCTTTAGGGCTGGGCAATATCTAGAATTAATTATAATGATCCATTTAGAGGAGCAAAGAAAAGAAATTGTGATGACCGTTTACATTGCCTCGCTCCCCGTGTATAAGGCTGTTTACAGCATAAATTGTTTCTCTTCGATTACCTTGGTATCGGAGTCCTATTTTTTCCCCCTCATTCTCCTCTCCCTACATATTTGGGCTGAGTGACCTTCGCAGTCATTTATATTGGGCTGTGCTCAAACATAATATTTTTATATACTTGCAAGCCTCTTCAGTCTAAACAGAAATAATATACCCTACACATTGTCTTTTTGGAGCTGTAGAGCTTTAACCCTTTCTATCGCTAGAATGTCATTCCATTCCACTGGCAGAAAGGAAATCGCCGTGTCAGACATTTTCAATCAGTATAAACGATTATTTTATTGACGTTAGTCTGTTAGAAGATTAGTCAGGACATTGTTGGGTTTCTGTGTCTAGAGTACCGTGACTCTGGGTTAGCCGCTTGTGAGCACTTGTGAGACGGGAAAGGGGAGGGGTGTGAGCCCCCTGCTGGGCAACCAATTCACACCTTTCCTCAGTAACAGCATACTCGGATAAAACTATAACAAACTAAAGCTATTTTGATAGGAGGACGCTTTATACAACATGCCACAATACAAGTAGGATATTTAAACCAAGGTTTAAAAAAAAATACGTATCAAAATCTGGACATTTTTAAAACCCTGGTTGTGTACTCTCATATGTTATTAACCGTGGCTATGGAAATGACAGATAAATTCACTGCTGAACATATCATCATAAGTGGAAATTGGTGGTGCATAAGGTCATATTATGCACATTAAAGTATATTTATAATGCCCATAGTTTATGAGTTGTTCACAGTTTATGTCTCTATCCATTTCCAAAATCATTCTTCATCATAGACATCGCTGATATCCAAGTATATCATGCTAGGGTTATGGGGTATATATATGAGAATGGAGCATTGTTGCAAAGAGTATATGATTTAAAACGGCAAACTGATGAAGGTTGAAAGAGGGATGGCCTAGAAACTTGGGATGTCCGTTCTCCGTGTTTATGGACCGTTTGGCGCTCCATAGAAAAGTTTGTGAGCACGTGACCTCGCCTAGAGGGAGAAGCGAGAAGAGGGGGGGGGGGGGGGGGGGGGG
>JANCOA010000040.1:18941400-18958205 GCA_024363135.1 Leptodoras oyakawai
TAATTGGTTGATTAAATCACTGTAATGGCGTTTTGCTTTATTAACTGACAGAGTGGAACATGTGACTGTTCTCTATGCTAGTCATTAAAAGAAACCTCAACCCTGAAGCACATTAAAAACACTTTGTGGCCAAAAGTATGTGGACACTTGAGTGGAACTGTGAAGCAAAGCCCTGTTCTGCCTATTTGTTTTGTCCAATCTATCATTTCTCCATTAAAAAAGAGGGTATTCTCGGACCTTTTCACCTTTCTGACTATGACCAAATCATTCCACTGTACTTATTGGTTTTCAACATGACATTCATAATGATGAAGCTGCACTGCGCTTGTACAACAGTTTGTCCACACTTAGGAAAGAGTGCTCAAGCTGTAATAAATTCCTGCATTTTAGATAAGAAAAATGCTGTCTGAATTTCTTCCCGTGCATACAGAGCAGTAATTGTTTACTTCAATGGAAAATAAATCAAATGATGCAATGTTGCAGTGTTAGCCCAATTGCTTTAATTTATGATAGCTACTCATACAAATATGTATGCTTGCAAATAGAGTTGTTTTAACCGTATTTCATTTTCCTGTCAGTGCACTGGCATCCATGTTAGGAAGGAAATATTGTTTGTTGTACCTTTGTTTTCGTACTGTGAGTTTTCAAGTCTTATGGCTTCTGGAATTCCAGAAGCTCCAGCATTGTAGTCAATAGGTGACAGTAATGGTTATGCTAATGATTGCCGCATTGTTAATTATACATATATCAGCATTGCTTTCTTCCACTGTTATCACCTTATAGACACACTGCCATTACACTTAAAGACAGATTCTTGGACACTGTCTTGAGTGCCAGGAGCCTTTAGATAATCATGATTATTGGGTACATTAAAAAGGCTTATTACTTGTCCTCAGGAGAAGGTTAGTGGGTCTAAAATAGCTGAAATGCTGTATCAGTTCTATTGCCAGCTCCTGTCAGCATACTAATGTAAAACAAAACCTCTGTTGTGGTCATTTCACAGTCTATGAGTCACCCTTGATTTTGTGGTTCATTTCCATGTTTATGAAGGTGCACTACAGGATTCAATTTATTTCATTGATCATTACATTTGATGAAGCCTTTACTCGCCATAGCGAATGCCGATATGTTAATTCTGTAGGTCTGGAGCTGCAATCTCTGGTGGTATGCGCAGTCCCGTTACGATGAAATGAGGCTACTGAAGAGCAGTGTAAATCGACTTTGGGTTTTATGAGTTAGTGCATGGATTCACTTATTACAGACCTCTTCCAGCTCACAGGTCAATGGTTCTGGAGCTGTAATTCTCTCATCTACCAACTGTTGGAAGTTTTTGTTTACTGTTGAATGTTGTTTCATTAAGCAAACCTTTTTTTTATAGTTACATTTATACACCATTTCTAGTTGCATTTACCGTTATGGAATGTCTGCAAAGCAAGCAAGTTCCTGTTACTTCCTGTTCCTTACACTTATGTTATAATATGTGTAAACACTTGTTCCTTCATTAGGTCTCTTTTTTCTCTCTTTCTTCTAACTTTTGCAAGGCTCTGACACATAAGACTCCTTCCATACATTTTAAATAAATATCTTTATTTACTTATATCTATTGCAAGGGACAGGGGTAGCCCAGTAGTTTAGGTTCTGGGTTGTGGTTCTGACGGTCTGGGGTTCGAGCCCCAATCGGGGCTGCTGCTGTTGGGACCCTGAGCAAGGCCCTCAACCCACTGCTCAGCTATGTCCCAACAGCCTGGGAGGGTTGGGTCAGGACGAGTATCCGGTATAAAAACTGTGGCAGACCAAGATGCGGATTTAATCCGCTGTGGCGACCCCAAGGAATCGGAGAAGCCAATGGAAATGCATACATGCATACATTTTCTGCCAGATTGTGTCGATCATCCACCAAACTAGTCTCTGCGAATGAGCTGTTACTGTAGCAATGATAACGTATTAGAATGAGCATGTTCATTTAAAATAATTTAAATTACAGCTGGAACTACTTGCCAAGCTGCAGTGATAAACAAAAAGGATATAGATTTATGCAGTCTGCCAAGTGGTTTTGGAAACTGTTAGATCAACATTCTGATCAGAACTAACCAGGTGACAAAGAAGCAGAGCCAGCTATCTTTTAGAACTCCAGATGGTAGAGTTTCTACTATATCTATGAGATGCTACCTCTAAGATAGGGATGACAACCCCTAAGTTTCACTTCTGCATGGGCCTGCAAGTGTGTGAGGCTGCTGCGTGGGTCGACACATGTCTGTGTGGGTGGCATTATTTGCAGTCTGCTTCCGATCCTCTTACACCTGCAATCTCCTGATGTTTAACCCTGCAGTCCACAGCAATGTTGCAGTGATTACGGCCTGTCCTAGGAGACATTGATTGTCCTGTTCCTCACAGGTGAGCCTCACACAATGCTGACGAATGAACTCTCGGCCCTGCCAAGTCCAATTAACTGTCAGTGCTGCATTGACATGCCCCATCAGTTTGTGAGGAGAGCAAAGAAAAACAAACTTTTAATCAAATTGTGTTTCAAGCCCCAGGGTAACTGGAGTTTTTATTCAGAATTGTGTTCTGTTTCTCCTTTATCTATTGTTAAACTTCAAACCTTAATCTTTCCTAAGGAGATATTTGCATGTTTTTTTCATTATTCAATACAAAGGGTGACAGACTGCATATTTTTTTTTATTTTGGTGGACTTAATTAATCATTCTACTTTGCATGTACAGACAGGTGACAGACTTATTCTATGGATGCATTTTACTTGCAAGGTTGGGTCCACTTGTCACTGTAGAGGGAAAGTCCCTGTAAATCAATACACAGTTATTATGACTGATCACCTTTATCCTGTGATGAAACATTTCTGTCCTGATGGGAATAGTCTTCTCCTAGATGACAATGCTCTCCTCCACAGGGATGAAGGACTCACGGAATGGTATGATGACTATGAAAATGATATAAATTATATGCTGTGGTCTTCACAGCTGCCAGATATTAATCCAGTTGAGATGGGAGATTTTTGACACCCCTCTCTACCACTGCCATCAAAACACTAATTGGAGAAATATCTTTCCTCCAGTTTCAGAGACCTTAAAAAAATGACAATGCGTATTGAAGATCTGGTAGTTTGTTTCCTTTCATTTGTCACCTGTCTATATATATATCTAATAGAGAAAAGCTAATATGTGGGTCAGTGGAATTCTCTCTCCCAAACAGTTTATGATACTACAGGACTCTTATGGGACCAGGGTTTCCTAGTGGCCAGCTGGATACATATTTAGTTACACTATATTAGGTAGTAGGATTAAGTGGTGTTTGGGTCAAGCTCCTGTTGACAAATATAATAACACTTTTTATTTGAAACCCATAATGCTCACACACAAGCATGGTGAATAGTAAAATAATTCAGCGCCTTCTGCATAGCTGAACTCCTATATATCTTGTAAAATAATCTGTAAAGAGATAAAGAGTTTATGATAACTCAAAATGGCCTCCCATGCTTAGGTTCCTTTAAAACATAATTTCAGTTTTCCTCAGGACTTCTCAAGACTGGCCTTCCCAGAGAATGCAGGCATGCTAATTCCTTCAAGGTCAAGATAAACAGCACAAGCCTCTCCTGCTTTGATTATCTTAATGCAGACATTAAAAGTCCAGAAATTCAATTAAACCCCTGCCTTTTGCCACTGAGGAAAAAGCACAAGCCAAAGAGACACAGAGGCACTATCACATGGCTATGGATTAATAAGAAGGAAAAAAGGACAAAGTCTGTGATCTGTGCCTCTGAGAAAGGGCATCTAGATGATAAGGATCAAAGGAGAATTTTACAGCAAATGTAGGGCCTGCCAGATGATTGGATGCATTCATGAGAATAGATGCAGAACCGCACACTAGTATCCCCTGCATTTAAAGAAATTTTGTAAAAAAGGTCACTTTGAGAGGACTGTAACAGAATAGATCACAAAATTTCCATTTGCTGTGTAAATCAGCATTAGCTCAATGTAAATGCAAAAAATACCACTCTAGCTGTTGTATGAATAATCTGTGTTTTAGTATTTGTAAACACATTTTGATCTGTAAAACATGCATATATACCATATTCTTTAGTCTGTGAGGATATGAGAATAATTCACAGAGATCTGCTCTTTTGTTTCTATTGATTACCTGGTTTCATACTATATACTTCAGAGAAAATAGATTTAAGATTCAGACTAACATTTGGACTAATGCATATGTGATCAACCAATTTTGTACATCAGGAGAATAAAAAAAGCATCTTCCTTCATTGGCTCAATAGAGACACCTCTTTTGCAGATTACACCACAGACCCCCAAACAGGAGAATTAGATTTCTTCTTCGTCTTCTTCTTCTTCTCATCAGACATCTGCAGCTTTATCGGTTAAGTGACATGACAAATCATTTGCTTTGCTTTTGAAGGCTTCATGATTGCCAGCTGTTCTCATATAATGCATAAAACCCCAGTGCTGGAATTTGCCGACCATTGGGTACATTTGTTCCCTTATTTTCAAGTCTGTATTTGCCTGCCAGTCACATAAACACAATGAATTTCTCAGCATCACTCTTGTGAACCTTTGACTTCACTCTGACTTTGAGAATGCACAAGAATAATTCATGTGCTCTGGCAAGGTTCTATAGATGAGTAGGGAACAAACCTGCATGCAGAGCTCCAGAGGTGCGCACTGGATAATTTTTGCACCCTGATCTTGGCAACCTTCTTTGTCTGGTCTCATAAGAGGACAGGTGTGACTTGATTAGTTGAAGGGGCAGAGGGACAGCAATGATTGGCACTCAGTGGCCACTTTATAAAGGCTTTAGGCCTTGAGATGGAAGTCAGTGAAAATGCAGCTTTGTTTCAACCCCTTTTTCCAGCTGCAGTCCAGCCCTTTCTTGTGAAATTGCAGTCTGTCGGGAAATGAACCTTCAGTGGGGGTCCATGTTTAAGTGGCAGCTCTTGAGCATTCCAAAGTAGGTGAATATTGCAGCAGAGCATTGCAAATCTGATTTGATGAATGCAACATGGTTAATGCTTTTTTTTTTCTATGTCTGTTAACCTTGCATAGTTTAATAATATCCATTTTGTGTTACATGTGCAGACTTTTAGCAGTGCGCTTTTCATGGCTAGGCATTAAATAAAAAATATATGGAATGAATACCGATATATGGAATGAACACCAGTATTATGAATACAATGAATATCAGTGTTCATTCTATATAGTTGTTGTGTTGTCATCCATAACATTAAAACCACCTGCGTGATATTGCGTAGGCTCCCCTTTGCTAGCTAGCTTTGCTAGCTTTGACCTATGAAGGCATGGACTCCATGAAGTATGCTGTGGTATCTGACATGTTTGCATCCAAGCAGATCATTTAAAATCTGTAAGTTGCAAGTTGTTGTCTCCATTGATCAGACTTGTTTGTCCAGCACATCCCACAGATGTTTGATCAAATTGAGTTTTGGGGAATTGGGAGGCCAAGTGATCACCTTGAAATCTTTTGTCAAACCCTTCCTAAACAATTTTTTGCAGTGTGTCAGGGTGCATCATCCTGCTGAAAAAGACCATTAAGGAGTATCATTGCCATGAAGGGCTGTACTTGATCTACAACAATGTTTAGGTAGATGGCATGTGTCAAAGTAAAATCCGTATAAATACCAGGACCCAGTGTTTCCTAGCAGAGAATTGTTCGGGAACGCCCCACAAACCATGGTGTTTTGAAGATGCCCTTGTCAAAGTCACTCAAATCCTAACACTTGCCCATTTTTTCTGCTTCCAACACATCAACCTTGAGAACTGACCTCATTTACTGCCTAATATATCCCACCTCTTTGTCATTGTGCTATTGTAACAAGACAATCAATGTTATTTACTTCACTTGTCAGTCGTTTTCATGTTATGGCTGATCGGTATACACACACACGTACACACACACACAATCACAGCTAAATAAGACAGAAAGTTAACTTCATAATTGAATGATCTAATCCATCATGAGCGTTAGGTCATAACTGATCCACCCACACAGTGAGAGTTCAGTCACTGATGAACACTGTCTCTCTGACCCTGTCTAGTAGAGCACTGCAGTTCTGCTCTCCTGAGTTTGTCCTCCACATCTGATCTCCTCATCTGTGGTGGGCAAACTGCCACCTGCAGAGAGCTGAAAAACCCTGCATCGAGATTTATCTTTTCATGAAGTGAATTAGCATAATGTCAGATCGTTAAAAGTCAATTATCCTACCCTGTGTGGGTACATGGGGTACGTTAGTGCTTTAGCATGATGTCTAAAAAGTTGCTTGGAAAAGGCTTTCACCAATATTTTACCAAACATGAGGAATTTACAGTCCAGAGCTGTTGGCACCCTTCCTGAAAATGAGGAAAACCGAATAATACATGTAAGAAGTCATAATTCAAGGTCAAATATTTAAACACACACTCCTTAATACAGTTATGTATGTTTTCTTTAAAAGATTTGTAGAATTCTCCTGAAGGGATTACAGACTCCTCCTCCCTGCAGAACAGTTCTGGTATCTGGACTCAGTGATACTTGGTGAACTACTGGCTCTGCATTTCTCACATGCAAGTCTTTAAAGCAGGTTGTTGTTAAGGAGGACGCATCTGATCATTTAATAAAAATTTAATAAATAAAAATTCCTTATAGTTTACATAAAAATATTGCTTCTCATCAGTACGTGATTTCACTGTGTGCTAAATAAAATTTAAAATTTTTCTAATTACTAAACCGAATCCTATAGCATTGATGATCCATTCATGTAATATTAAAGCGTCAACATAACATAAGCCCATTCTATTATAAAACCTCGAGAATATTGGCACTGATGAGAACTATAAGTACAGTGTGTAATTAACATGATTAAAAATTGTGCATAGAATAGTGCAGTGGTTATGTGCCTGTTGCAGAATATCAGGGTTTGTATGAAGGTTATTATTTTGCAAAGCATGAGAACTCATAGGACCTCATCTGAGATCTTGTACAACCCCAATTCCAATGAAGTTGGGACATTCAGGAAATACTCAGCTACTCAGGAAATTAGACAGGCTTGTAGGATAGCAGAGAGGAGACAGAAAAAACATAGACTACAAGTAAACCTTGATATATTCCAGAGTTGCCTACATGACTATCAATTAGCGGTCAAAATGTCCAAGGAAGAATATTTTTCAAACATAATGGCCAAAAATGTCAATAGACCTAAAGTTTTACCACAATTAACACATTCCTTAAACCTGTATCTGGAGTAGGCCATTCATCTCCTGACCTTTGTGAAGATTTTTTTCATTGGAAAGATTAAAACTTTTAGGTTCTTTATTCCTCATGTGGATCTGGACTGCTCTTCCTAAAAGTGTTTTTAGAGAGTTTGAAACTGTTTCAATGTCAGAACTTACAGATTTAGTTCTGAACACAAAGCCAATGACCACACCACTTGATTTTATGCCTACACAGCTTATTAAGGCAACGTTTGAAGTTTTAGGTGAATTTTAATATAAAAAATTATTAATAGTTCCATAGCTACTGGAGTGGTCCTTGTAGCTTTTAAACATGCTGTTGTCACCCCTTTGCTTAAAAAGCCAAACCTAAGTTACTTGAAAATGTTGTGTACTCCCAGCTTTTACCATTTTTAAGCAACAATAGTGTTTTTGAGATTTTTCAGTCTTGTTTTGAAGTTATATTATGGTTTTGATGATATTATGGACTGTAGATGATGAAATCCCTACATTCCTTGAAATTGCATGTTGGGAAACATGGTTCTTAAACTGTTGGACTATTTGCTCAAGCAGTTGTTCACAAAGTGGTGAACCTCGCCCCATCCTTGCTTGTGAACGACTGAGCCTTTTTGGGGATGCTCTCTTTATACCCAATCATGGCAATCACCTGTTTCCAGTTAACCTGTTCACCTGTAGAATGTTCCAAACAGGTGTTTTTTGAGCATTGCTCAACTTTCCCAGTCTTTTATTACCCCTGTCCCAACTGTTTTGGAACGTGTTGCAGGCATCAAATTCAAAATGAGTGAATATTTGCAAAAAAACAATAATGTTTATCCATTTGAACATTAAATAGCTTTTCTTTGTAGATTATTCAATTGAATATGGGTTGAAAAGGATTCGCAAATCATAGTATTCTGTGTTTATTTATGTTTTACACAACATCCCAACTTCATTGGAATTGGGCTTGTAGAATAAAATCTGTACTTGTTTTTCCAATGTGAGAAATTGTAAAGTAAAATTTCTCACATTGTGTGAGATTGTGTGAGATTTCTCACATTGTGTGACATTGTGTGCTTGTAGTTTTGACAATGTTCTAACATTGAAACTATAAGTCCTCAGGTCTGTTAGGAACCGCGATGCCACGCCCACTTCCCTTCCTCGCTCCTCTAGTCCCTCCTTCTAATTTCCTTTCCGTCTCCTCACTGGGTGTGGCTGCCCTCACTTCCGGTTCCATTGCCTACTTATACTCTCCACTTCCGGTCTGGCTTCGCAAAGTATTGTTTGCCCTGGGTAACATTCTGAGCGTTTTCTGCTGTCATAGATAGCTTTGTCATTTTGCAGCGTTTTGTGTCTTCTTCCTCTTTGTAGAGTTCTCTGTCTACCTTTGTCTTCAGTGAGTGTTGGTGAGTGTGTTCTGCCGTTTTGTTTGTGCGTGTGTGCGTGTGCTCCTTTTTGTGTTTCCTGTCCGCCTCGTCCTTCTTTCTTGTGCTCCTTGTTCGTTTGTTTTTTGTGCCTAGCTTAGTTTTCTTTGTGTTAGGAGCTTTTCTACTTTCATTTGCAGTGTGCGAGTTTGGCTGGCGCCAGCACCACCACCGGACCTGTATCTTTCTCTGCTTATGCTTTCAGGACTAATCAGCGGTGTCCCGGTCCTCTCTCTCTCTCCCTGTCTTTTGCTGCCTCTCACTCTCTCTTCGCTCTCTCACACTTTCTCACCTGGGGCCGCCTAGCCAGACCGCACCTCTTCACTTCCCCGCTGTTCTCTCTACGGAGCCCTTCCACTCCGCTCCTTCCTTTTCCTTCCCTGTCCGGCTCACTTTCCCCGGACAGCTTTACTTCTCCTTCATTTCCCCTTTCTGCTCGATCCCAGTGCATTCCCGTGGTTGGCTGGTTTCTCCCCTGTGCTCTCTCCCCAGGCAGTGGTCTCCCGACGCCTTCCCGTCCGTCGTCCCACCATCCATCCCGGCTCCTGGGACCTGCCCGGCACAGCACGCCCTCACCAGTCATCTCTCATCTCTCACTCAGTTACTCTTTGCCTGAATACTTCAGTCTTCATTAAAACGTTGGGTTATTGTCTCTGCATCTACGTCTCCGCCTGGTTGTTTTGTATTCTGTTCTTCCTAACAGAATAATTCACCCTAAACATGGAGACGGCGGGACAAGCTATCCGGAGACAATCCCTCAGGAAACTTCTGGCTCAGGGACAGCTTCTCACCGCTCTCACTCAGCAGATTCTGAGACTCTCCACGGACGTCCCTGCTCCCCATCCTCCGACTGCTGCTGCTCAGGAGAGCCTCATTCTGTTTACCGAGCCTGAGCGCTTTTCAGGTAACCCGGAACAATGTGAAGATTTCCTCCTTAAATTCTCCCTTTTCCTCACCAGCAGGCCCCCGACTACGGAGAGCAACGCCATCGCCCTCCTTATATCGGGCGACGCATCTTCCTGGGCCACCGCCGTCTGGAACGCCAAGGGTTCTGAGGTTCAGTCTCTCACAGCCTTCACTCAGGCTTTCTGCAGCACGTTCCACCACCCACGTCAAGGTCTCTCCGCGGGCGACGAGCTGCAACGCCTCCGACAAGGGTGCCTTTCCACAGCAGAATATTCCCTCAAGTTCCGCACCCTGGCGGCCGCTAGTAGATGGAATGAGCCTGCTCTTCTGTCAAAGTACAAGGCTGGATTATCTTCTCAATTTCAGAAGGAACTCGTGGGCCAGGCTCTACGTCTTAGTCTTGAACAACTCACCATCGAGCTCGACCATCATTGCACCACCTGGGCCCCTGTTGCCCAGCAAGACGTCCCTGCTACTCAGGTTGCCAGGGCCCCAGCGGTTCCTATGGAGGTCGGATGTTCCCGTCGGGGAACGCCATGAGTGCATCCAGAAGTGCACTAAAATAACTGTACGAGTTCTGCTAAAATAACTGTACGAGTGGTCCTACCCCATTCAGATCTCTTTCTCTCAGCCCTTGTAGATTCTGGGACCGAGGGTGATTTTATCGACACTGACTTCGTCAAGAAACACAACATCACGACCACTTCCATTATCAAACCTCGTCGCATCACCGGGGTTGATGGGAAACCTCTGGGCTCAGGCCACATCACACGTTGCATCCGTACCCATCTCCATCAACATGGGTCTGGTACACCGCGAACAACGCAGCTTCTTTGTTACCAACACTTGCTCTACCCCTATGATTCTGGGACAACCCTGGCTGCAAGCTCATAATCCTCAAATCTCCTGGCACCCCTTTAACAAACCGCTGTTTCAACGACTGCATAGAAAAAAACTCTAGGGGTATGCAGCTTGCTGCTGCCTCCGAGTTAGAAAAGAAATTACCTCCTAACGTTCCTGCCTGCTTCTGAGACCTCTGCAGGGTTTTCAGTAAATGGAGGGCCAGCCAACTTCCTCCTCATCGTGATTATGACTGTGCTATCGAGGTCCTGCCCGGTGCCTGACTTCCCCGGGCCACACCTTACCCTCTCTCTCTCAAAGAGACCCAGGCTATGCAGGAATACGTTCAGGAAGCTCTTCACAATGGCTTCATCTGGCCCTCCAAGTCTCTGTAAGTTCCAGTTTTTTCTTTGTACCCAAAAAAGACGGATCTTTGAGACCGTGCATAGACTATCGTGAGCTTAATAAGATAAGTAAGCGGTTCACATACCCTATTCCACTCGTTCCTTCCGCCTTGGAACAACTACGCACTGCCAAAGTTTTCACCAAGCTCGATCTACGTTATGCTTATAACTTGGTCAGGATAAAGGAGGAAGATGAGTGGAAGACGGTAGTACCACCACGGGCCACTATGAGTATTTAGTTATGCCTTTTGGTCTCACCAACGCTCCTGCCATTTTTCAAAGCCTGGTTAATGACGTTCTCCGGGAGTACCTCGGAGTCTGTTCCATCGTCTATCTTGACGACATTCTGATTTACTCTCCCGACCCCGACACCTCAGCAACACTAGGAAGGTTATAAAAACCTTAATGGACAATGGACTCTACATTAAGGCTGAGAAATGTGAATTTGATCTGGAGAGCATAGCCTTTTTGGGCTACATAATCAATGGAAAGGGGTTGAAATGGATCCTGCTAAAGTAGACGCCATATTGAAGTGGAACACTGTGAAGGACCTCCAAAGCTTTCTAGGCTTCGCAAATTTTTTTAGACGCTTTATCCAATCCTTCAGCCAGACTGCCCTACCGCTCACCAATCTCCTTAAGGGCAAACCTAAGACTCTGGAGTGGAATAATAAGGCAGACCATGCCTTCCTAAAGCTTAAAATGGCCTTCACCACGGCTCCTGTCCTGGCTCACCCGGAACTCCAGTTCCAAGTAGAAGTAGATGCCTCTTCCATAGGAGTCGGAGCCGTGCTCGCTCAACGCCAGGGCGCTCCACCCAGACTTCACCCCATTGCCTCCAGTGGAGAGAAACAATCACGTGGGTGACAGGGAGCTTCTAGCCGTCAAGTTGGCCTTTGAAGAGTGGAGGCACTGGCTCATGGGAGCCAAATTCCCTGTACAAGTGATCACCGATTATCGTAACCTAGAATACCTCAAGGGGGCCCGCAGACTTAACGCCAGACAGGCTAGATGGTCCCTTTTCTTCAATTGATTCGACTTTCTGGTGACCTATAGACCAGACAAGGAGAACATAAAGGCTGACACGCTGTCCCGTGTCTTTGAGGCTCCTGATCGCACTGCCCTACCAGTGAAAAGCATCTACCCTCCACAAGTTTTTTATCGCGCTCTCTCTTGGGAGATCAACGAGCGTATTCAGCAGGCCAATGCTCTCAATCCTCCCCCTCAGGGTAAAGTCTTTGTTCCCGATGCCTTCTCCACGGAGCTCATTACCTTGGTTCATACCAACCCTATGACAGGTCACCCGGGGGAGAGAAGAACTGTGTAGAAACTCTCTAGCAAATACTGGTGGCCTACCCTGAGAAAGGACGTTAATGAGGTCATCTCCTCATGCGCTGCCTATGCCTGCGCTCCCCGCCGGCAAGCTCCTGCCGCTGCCTGTGCCTAACCGCCCGTGGAGTCATTTAGCTATCGACTTTGTCACCGAACTTCCGCAGTCAGAAGGGAACACTGTTATATTAACTATTGTGGATAGATTCTCCAAAGGAGTCAAGTTTCTGGCCCTTCCGTCACTCCCTTCTGCCTTTCAAATCGCAGAATTGCTTTTCCACGAGTTCTACGGCCGTCCCGAGGATATAGTCACCGATCGTGGTCCTCAATTTACCTTTCAATTTATGTTGGCCCTTTTCCTGTCACCCGTATAATCAATGAAGTCACTGTTACCCTCAAGCTTCCTCTTCACCTTCGACCAAACGCTCTGACGTCCTCGAAAAGGCCCTCCTCCATCAATTTCATCTCACCCACCCCAATGCTCCCGCCCCCGTCCCCGTGGTAGATCCCCCCCCCGTCCACCCGCTCCCCGTCTTAGAGGTAGACCCCCTCGCACTTCATTCACCTCTTCCCCTAGCTCAGGTTCCTGTGCGCCCACTCCTCTCCCTAGGGCCATTTCGCCTCGCCCTGTAGCTCCTCCTAGGTGCACACCTCCTCCTGTTCCTCACCCTAGAGCTAGCCCCCCTTGCACCTCAGTCACCTCTCCCGCTGGCGCAGGTCCCAGTGTGCCCACTCCTCCTAGGGGCCTTCCTCCACGCCCCTTAGTCCTGTCCCGGCAAACTCCTCCTCCTGTTCCTCACCCCAGAGGTCGCCCCCCCCTTAGGTATAGCTCCTCTTCCCCATCCCTCCCTCCCCGAGATGGTTCCTCTAGGCAGTTTGTTGTTGACCCCTCTGGGGTCCCCTTAACGACCTCTTCGGGGGAGGGGGGGGGGGTATGTTAGGAACCTTGATGCCATGCCCACTTCCCTTCCTCGCTCCTCTAGTCCCTCCTTCTAATTTCCTTTCCGTCTCCTCACTGGGTGTGGCTGCCTTCACTTCCGGTTCCATTGCCTACTTCTACTCTCCACTTCCAGTCTGACTTTGCGAAGTATCACGCGGTGCCTAAAGAACAAAGAGTCCAGTCCAAACAGAAAAACACCAAACAAACTCAAACACAAAAAAATCCAGCCTTGTACTGTCCAAAAGAAAACCTCCGGAGAAAAATTAGTTCTGCCGTCTCCATGTCTTTCGGGGGAAATATTCAGTTAAGAATGGGGCTGGTGGAGTGAATGGACTGAGGAATGGAGACGCTGATGCGGAACACAAAAGGAAACATTTAATCAACACAACAGTCATACAGAGATTAAGAGGACACAAGGCATGGAATAGTGAAACTAAAGTCCGGAGGTGAAAAGTGAGAAAATGCACGGAGGCGTGGGCGCGTGGAAACGCGTGGGCGTATGGAAGCGTGTGGGCGCATGGAAGCGTGTGGGTCTCGGCCAGTGGCAGGACGAGTGGCAGGAGACGTCCGGAGATGTGGGTGTCACGAAGATCCTGCCGCACGAAGGCGTTGTGCATGGAAGCGCGGGGGCACGTAGAATTACTGGGATGTGGGCGCTGGGAGATGAGGCACGGAGGCGTAGTGCCAGCTGAAACATGAGAGCGAGGTGCAGAAGGTCTCGGGCGACGAGATGAGTCGCAGGCTGACGTCAGGAGACGTGGTCATCGTGAAGATCCCGCCGGGAGAAGTGACACGGAGGTGTGGTGCCTAAAGAACAAAGAGTCCAGTCCAAACAGACAAACACCAACCAAACTCAAACCAATTCAAACCAATATTTCCTGCCAGTCCCGGAACAAAAGGACCTATAAATAGAAAAACAAACGGAAAAGGCGGGACAAAGGAAACAAGAAAAGGAAATCGGCGAGATCACGCGGATTCCCAACATAACCGGAAATGGGCGTGATCACGCAGATTCCTAACACAGTTATAAACATTTAAATAAATTCAGCTAGCTTTTTCCAGGGTGTGCAATTCTAAAGCTGTGATCATGGGTTCTTCGTGTTCCTCGCCAGCTTCCTTAATTTGTGGTTGGGGGTGTCAAGCTATTCAAACAATCAAATTCCTGGAGAAAGAGCAATTTTTTTTATGGCAGGAATTCCCGGTATTATTTTTTTATTTTTGAATAGTTTGAATGGAAAAGTAGAATTTTGTATGTTATGTCATAATGTTTGCTTAGCCTCTTAAAGGGTGCCAGTAATTCTGGACTGTATATCTTATTTATTCTCTTTGTATACATTGTATACATATAAGCTGCAACCTGCCATCTTAGATAGTGAGACCTACTGTATAATAGCGAGTCACACTCTGGAATTGGTTTTTGGACATGTTGTAAAATTGGAAATAATGGAAATTACACTGAAATTGCAAAATGGAAACAACTTTATTTCTGATTTCTCAGACTTTTTCTGTAGCATACTCACTGTTCTTTATACTCATGTAGTGTTATTATACATCCTTTTAATGTATTTATTCCTCATTTCTCAGCTCCAAACACCTGCATGATGTGTTCATACTCAGTCAAATCAAAGCTGACCCAGAAAAAGTGTCTGTGACGTATCCCACTTTCTCACCGGCTGTTATGCCGGCTGTTTCCAGCAGGTGCAAGAACCAAGGAGGTACATGATATTTCACCAAGGGGAGTCGGTGGGCAATTCGCATGCTTACAAAGACCATGTGCCTTGACTAATGGTCTGTGTCTCTGCTATTCCTACCGGTGTTCTTGTAATAGTCCATGTTTCCTTCTTTTTGGACCTCTTCACTTCTTTGCTAATATCTTTGATGTGCGTCAGATGTTAGAATGTTACAATTGAGCTATATGTTTAGACTAACTGCTGTGACAGGAAATAGCTGTGTGTAATAGGTATGTATGTTCACCTATCTAAGAACAGTTACACTAAAATGATGACTTCTTTCTTATGTCTAGTTCATCCTGTTCTACTTTTTACTTTCAAAGAGCTAGAGCAGAAGACTTAGTAAAAAAAAATAGTTCTGGGTCAGGAGGGGGGGGAAGTGAAAATATTAGTTTTATACAGTTTTGGTTTCAATAATACAGACATTTTTTTTTTTTAAACTGAACCTTAATTTTAAGCTGAATGACCATCATTAGAAAACATTTGTAACTTGTTACTAGTATTTGTCTCAGACATAATGTATGTCCTGATGTATATCAGGGTAATTTGTTTTGGTTTTTGCGGATCTGAGCATATTTTTATCTCCAGAGTAGTAGAGGCTTGAAATACATGGGTTAGTAAATATTGGGGTGTTATAAATAAGCAATGCTGCATATGCAGCATTGCCCTCTACTGGAAAACTTCATTAGGATCAAATAGCAGTTCATTTCTCTTTCGAATGTGAAAGATCTAGATATTATAGACATTGCAATAACGAAGTGTGCTGGTCTTACTTTTGCATTTTTTGTGAAACCTTGCAGAATTACAGACTCATCGTGCTTTGTGGAATCGTTGATATCGATTACTTAAATGTACAAACAAACACGTGATTCATGTACACGTGCTTCTCTTGCCTTCACTGGCCCAAACTCCCCCTCATCGATCTTGTGCCACAGGCCCTGGCACAATCCAGTTCATCCTAATTAAAATTAATAATTAAAAATAGGAAATCAATGGGTTCAATTTAAGTGCAACCTTTATTGGGTTGGACTTGTCTACGGAATGCATGCTTTGGTCACTGCTTGTCCAGCAACCACACTTCAATCCCACCTTTTCTTTATTCATGTCATTTGTGTTTGATTGGAGTCGTGTAAATAAACCAGCAGCTCTTTTCTTGTTTCTCGTCCGCATGTGAAATGGATGAGCGAGCTTCCCCTTGGGGGAAGATCTGTGTGAAGTGAAGAGGGGAAGAATTATAAATTGGTAGTGGTGGCCGCTGGTGTAACAATCTGCTGATGAGGACACTTTTGACTTTTTGTTGAATAAGCTGCTGGTTTTGCTGCACTGGGTCACGGCTTTTCCCACATTATTCAACAACTGTATAATGACCCTGCTTTTGTCTACATCATTCACTTCCCAGATTGCATTTTCACCCTCTGTGGGCTCAGGAATTGGTTACCCCCTTAACTGCATCATCTTCATCATCGACGTTTATTACATATACAAATCTTATCATGCTTGTAAAGGAGTTATTACTCATTATTAGTCAACCATTAATTAATCCAATTAAATTTCCTGGCCTTGGGTATGTACCTGACTTGTGCAGAAATTAAAACTCTTATTACATGAGACAAGAATTTCAAAAATGTAGTCATGGATCAATTCAATTTCCATAGAGGAATAAATTACATCTGTATAATATACAATTCTGGTTGTGATGACCATCGTAGCACTGAGAGTGCAATAGACATGGCAGTCATTTTGTTTGCTACTGTCTCTGAACATTTTTCTCGGTTTGTTATTTATGACCTAAGTGCTGCCTTCAATGTAGTAGATAACATTGGCCCTTAATCATCAAGATTGCATACAAATGAGTAGAGATTTGAGTGCATGGAATGACACATCGAAGACTCTGTGTCTGATTCATGAAACTCTGTCTGACATTAAAATGAGTGCAAAAAATGAAACAGCTTAAGCTGTAGTCCCTGATTTACATGTCTTCTGTGCAACACAGCATAGCCTATTATA
>JANCOA010000040.1:18991480-19001606 GCA_024363135.1 Leptodoras oyakawai
TATTTGTGTGTGCCTTAGCTGCCCTGATGATGGAGGAGCTGAACCCCTACACTAAGATCAGTCCAGCCCTGAGCTCCGAGCGCCAGTCGGCTGGTGCCGTCATGGGCATTATCTTCCTACTCCTCATCATCATGGCCATGCTTAGCCTGTTCGTGTGGTACAGACAGAGGCAGAGGGAGAAGGGTCAGGACATGCCGAGTGTGTCCTACACTCCAGCCCTGCACATCACCAGCACTGACTACTCTCTATCTGGTGAGAATGTTGTATCAGCAAAGTACAAAAATCCTCAAGACATTTGCTCTGTCTCCAGTTTGGAGATTATATCAAGACCTTGACAGGAACATAATAAACATTGTTCGGACTAAAGATGGCTCGGCATTTTAGGTTGTATTATGAGTACATGTGGTATAAAGTGCTATAACACTTGTGTATTAGTAATGTGGTTGGGTCTTAGCCAATATGTCCTCATTTCACCCAGTTGCTGTTTTCTTGGTCAGAAATAAATGTATCTGCACATCTGAGCAGAGGGGTTTAACAGGAGGTGTTGTATATAATTGGCAGCTGTATGTTGTTTAACTCATTGCTCTAACATCTGTGTTTTTATCCATCCATAAAGACACACTCTTAAGACAGATGCAAAGCTTTCTCAAGCGCAGATATATAAGTCCATTTCTTACAACACTATTAACATCTACACACTTCAACTTAAGTAGGCTGTAAATTAAAATAATAAACCCGGTTTTAGCTAGAAAAAAACAGAATATGCCAGTTGATGCTGGGTGTAAGCTGAAGAACTCTGCTTAAAACATATATGTCATTGAACACGAGTAAACATCCACAATGGCACACAATGATGCTGCTTTCACACCTGCACTGCAACTAGTATGTGTAATGTCCAGTTGTGCCCATGTGTGAATAGAGCAGGTCATTGCCCAGAGAATTCCCAGCGAGCAAGTGGGCTTTGATGATGTATCTGTTATGTTCAGTTATGTAACTGGTACGAAACTGGAAGAATACAAATATCCGACGGTGAAGAAGAAGAGTCATGCCACAATTCAGGAACTTCTGACACTGAGGTAGTTTTTCATTGCCTCCGTTGCCCCCGGCTTGCTCATCAGGAATAACATTTAGGTAAACTTAAAAGTTAAAAAAGTATGTCTGGATTTTATGTCTTTCTAAGATGCCTTGGGACAATTGTTACAAGCACTTTAAAAATCCAATTGAACTGAAGAATGGCCGACCCTGAAACCATGTGACACAAATTCACATTCGATGTGCTGTAAACAAAACACTGCAATTTCTGCAGCATAATTTTGTGTGTCATGTCCTGCTTCCTACCGCTCTGCCCAGGCACTTGTCCTTGCTTAAACCAAACAGAGTATTTCCAGTAGGCAAGAACAGGTCTGACGTGGACCATCCTGTTGCGTGCTACATTTGTGAAAGGACAATGTTCGGACCTGATTCTTGGACATTCTCCGGAGTTCGTATGAGAGAAGGGCTTTTAGAAAAGAAGTACATTTTAAAATAAGAATTTATTTTGGCCAGGTGGATACCTCTAAGATTTTGATGAGAGTATTAGGGAAATCTAATCATATGCCTTTATGAAAGGATTACCGTGCTGCAATGCACTTACTGGGTTCTTATAAGAAGCGCTGATTTGATCTGATATCAATGTAGCATCCCTAACCATACCACTTAACGATAATGTATTCTAACTCCACATCTTAGTGTCAGCTGTCACCAGGTTGACAGTCTATGAGGATGCAAAGAGTATATCTGTCATGATCTTGAGTTTTATTTTTGCACTTATAGTATGATCACATCTTACAAATGTGTTTTCTTTCTATCAGATGCATCTCAGAGCAGCAGCGCCCAATGTTTCTCCAACCCCAGCTACCACACTGTGGCCCAGTGCAACATTCCCTCCTCCAACACTAACAATCTGGATGGTACTCTAACACTGAAGGCAAGCGCTTACACACAGACAGAATCTAATTACCCACACATGACCTTTTCACATAACTACAAAAACAAGCCTTGAACATAATTAACACGTTTAACCTTAACATATTTTGTTCTACACAGAAAGGGGATCGGAGCAACTCAGAATGGAGAGCGTACTGCAATCTGAATGACCTTGGTCAGTGTCTATACGATAGTCTATCTTTATCTCCTGCTGCAATTACTACATGAGAGTTTGTCACATGCAGACATGCTCATATAATTTTGAAAACAAATTATATGTCACCACGTCCTACTTAAAACTCAATACAGTCACGCGGTTGAAAAAAAGTGACTTTTGCATATCTACATACACTCGCTGTTCTCCAAGCGCTTGTAGAAATAGCAGGGGCTCATGATCCTGCTGAGTAGTGACTGCTGATGGCAAGTGTTGTGTACCAGCAGAAGCTTCCAGCCCTAGCATGTGGTCTTTTCCTGCTGTGGCTTTAATAGGTCCTCACTGTCGGCACTCTTTCTCACATGCAGACAAAAAGTCCTACTCCGTCTATGTTACCCAGGTTCTCCAGGAACAAGAGAGGAGGAGACACATTAGTTCTGTGCTCATTATCTGAGGCTTCTCAACCTGATATGTCTGAGTGCGGGACAAATGATAAGCCTGCAGCAGCATGTAAGAGGCAGGAGGCGGAGGATTTAGTCTCTGGGTTGGGTTTCCAAACAAGAAGTAAGATTACACAACCTGCAATAAGAAAACCGGAGAGCGAGACACACAGTTTTTCTAACCTCGGTGAAACATGACATCATTTTCTGTCCGGTGGTTTTATGACTTGTTAAAAGGGAAATGTCACGGTATTTTAAAACTATAAAATGTAATTAATTGGGCTTGCTCTGAATTTTCTAAACGGAGTCCTACTGCTTCATTTTCTAGTATTTATCCATGGAAAACAATATATGTTTTTAGTCTAGAGTTTCATTACTTTTTGTGTAGGGCAACTCTGTTTCCACCACTTCTGTAAAGAGAACTGGATAAAGGAGAAAGGCAGGGTACTTTCCAGCTTTCTGATGGCTGATAACCTATTTGCTATCATGTTTCCGTAGATAGCGCTTGCTCCGGTAGCAGGAGGCAATGGAAATACACAGATTTTATCAGGCGCTTTCTGCTTATGCTAAGTGCACTTAAGTTTAGTGTCATGCTTAATCACCTTGAACAAGCCTGCCTGGGTGGTCACCAAAGTTACCCACTGTTCCTGGGTGAATTGTATAGAGCAAGGATATCAAGACAATTGTAAATCACACAGCTTTCTTTCAACATTCTTAACTCAGGACTGCATTGTGGTGATGTCTGCTACATGACCTTCAGCATTTGTGCCATACTTTTGGTATCTAGCCCTACTGAAGAAATGCAGTAAATGTAAAAATGATGTAAATAAGGAACATTTGAATGCAGAGTGAAAGAACCAGCTTGTCAATCACAACTATCTTACTGTTTGCTTCAGCATTTGTTCCCAAAGTACAAAAAGTACATAAGGCTGCATGAAGCTTTCCAGCTTAAAACATGTTTGTTAGCTATAAATTTTATTTGTGTATTGTTCTTTACAACATTATAATTTAACACACCTTTCTGTTTGTGTGTGCTTCACTGCATTAGGTGTGTCACAAGAGGATACACTGATACTGCAAGACCACAACACCACTCAAGTTGCTAAAGGTAACAACCCCAGGATATACAATTTCAAATATACTGGCATGATTGTAAAAAATATATATGTTTCAGTACTTCAGTAATATCATTCTGATAAATTAATGAACAATTAAGGGTGTGTTTATACTTCCTTGGTCCGGAACAAACAATAAAATGATACGTTGGCACACTTTAGACCTGGTTTGCTTAGCCTTCACATATCACAAATTTACAATCGAACCAAAATAAGTAATAAAAAAGTGACGTATGACATATGCACTGTATTACCTAAAGTATTCACTCACCCATCCAAATAATTGAATTCAGGTGTTCCAATCACTTTCATGACCAGGTGTATAAAGTAAAGCACCTAGGCATGCAGACTGTTTCTACAAACATTTGTGAGAGAATGGGTCGCTCTCAGGAGCTCAGTGAATTCCAGTGTGGTACCGTCATAGGATGCCACCCGTGCAACAAGTCCAGTTGTGAAATTTGCATACTACTAAATATTCCACAGTCAACTGTCAGTGGTATTATAACAAAGTGGAAGTGATTGGGAATGACAGCAAGTGGTTGGCCACATAAAATGACAGCAGATGCTGAGCTGCATAGTGTACAGAGGTCACCAACTTTCTGCAGTCAATCACTACAGACCTCCAAACTTCATGTGGCCTTCATATTAGCTCAAGAACAGTGTGTAGACAGCTTCATGGAATGGGTTTCCATGACCAAGCAGCTGCATCCAAGACTTACATCACCATGCGCAATGCAAAGTGTTGAATACAGGGGTGTAAAGCACGCTGCCACTGGACTGTAGAGTTTTTAAATGCAGTTAATAATACCATTATGTACAATCAAGACCATAATTAAAAACACTTCAGAAATGTCAAATCAGTTTTGATAGTAATTGGACACACGGGCACACTGTGAAGAACAGAAGTTACCCATGGTTCCCGGATACACAAGAACCCCTGGGCCCACTGAGATTACTATTGATGGTACCACACAAGATGGTGTGGATGTTCTTTCTTGGACAGCTTTAAGACTACAGTTCCCAAAACACAAAGTCTTTATCACTAAACAGTTAATAACTTCAGTTTGATACAATAGGCTCTATTGAGGCTCATTCTCAAGTTCTGGTTACCATAATTTGTATTTTTTTGTATTTTGTATACTATAGTATACAGTTATAGAAGAATTTGTCATCACAAGGATTTTAATGAGGATGGGTTCCCTACTGACTCCAGTTGCTCTCAAGGTTTTTCCTCTAGTCATCTCAGGGAATTTTTCCTTGCCACCATTGCCTCTGGCTTGCTCATTAAATTAATCAAACCTTAATTAAACCTTTATATCCAGATATCCATAAACTTGCTTTGTGGCAGTGTCCATCATTAAAAGAGCATTGTTAAAAAATACTATACAGTTTTGAGGTGGTAAATCACTCAGCACAATTAGCTGGCTTTTTAACATGATTCCACATCTGACATAAGTTGAACGTAGCATAAATAATGACCATGATGAGGAGACGCATTATAGAACATAGCGATGACATCCACTACTGAGCCAGTCTCTATTGAGATCTCTTTTTTCGGACAGTTGGTCTGAGGATGGAATGGCCACTGTTCAGCCTAAATACTACCATATGACATGTAATGGTCACAACAAAGAACACTCTAAGGACTTGTCTTCATGGAACCCTGCACGGTCAGTAAGTTGGTTTATAAATTGGGTAATATGACCCCAGATGACAAGGTCACTCCAGAGTTAGGGGACCTCCCGTGCATGGACCAGCTTATCATCAAACAGTGAAGTTCTCTTACTCTATTCACTGGAGCGATCCCTAGCAAAAAGGCAATATATAGAGACACCCATGTCAATTCAGCATCCTGTATGGACACCTAAGGAGGTGTCTTAATGGAATCCAGCTGACAGATGTGATGCACTGGCCTCATACACCTTAAGTAGCATGCTACTCTCCAGCACTCCCTGAAGAAAGGTCAATATTTTCAGGCAGTGCACGAGATCCAGTCAGAGAGGTGCACACAATTTGCACAACAGCTTGTAAGCAGACTAGGGGCATTTGAATTCAGAAGCATTTCATAGACTGCTGAGGCACAGACTTCATTCTGAGAGGCCAGACCCACAGGCACAGGTGACCTAGCTGGGGGTGTTAAATATTTCTGTTTATTTTGGATAATTAATCTGCTCTGGGAGGAGGCTGTCTGGGTGTTCCAACCACTAGCAAAGGAAGCAGCGGAAACCAAGGTCTTGGCAGCCTTCTCTGAGCCACAATTAGGACTCTATGGTCTATTTGATGATTTCTGTGTGATGTGGGCAGAATCTGTTATAGGCAGAAAGTAAATGGTGAGGCCATTCATGGGCAAGTACATCCTTTCCCAGGAGGTTATCCAGCCCCAATAAGGAGAACCATGGTCAGCAACAAGTTGATTTAGCATTGGTGAAAATGTCCCCCAGTGCTTAGACTTTTAACTTGGGTGGATAGGTGCAGACCTCACTCTCCCGGGTATACATGCTGCTAGATGGCTGCACCATTTTACTAGTACCTGTATTTGTATACCTGTCAGTGAGGCTAACAGATAGGTGGATGGGCCCACCTGACGACCTGAGGAGCTTCTGTGCAATACAAAGAGAGTCTGCGTCTGTCACTAACACATTTGTCACAATTCGTCTGAGTGTACTAGCACTAACAGTGTTTCAGAAAAGGTTAGAAGAAACTTATGACCAGTTGGACTACCCTCAAGTTTAGTTGTTGTGTTCTGATCTTACACTAAGGGCCCAAAATTCCTCCTGTGCCCTGGTGGCACCATACTGCCAGACAGTGAAAGAAAAATCCGTAGTGGCTATCTCTCTCTGATGCAGGGTTTATTTTTTACATATACACATATTTACTGGCAACCTATACAGAGTATATCCCTTCCTTCTACACAAAAATTGCTGGGATAGGCTCCAGCACCCCCTGCAACCCAGTGTAAGGATAAGCAGTTTAGATAATGAATGAACGAATGAACAAAGAAATCTGATTGGCAAGTGCAGGCATAAATAATATTCATGCAATAAAATACATCTGATAGCATTAGCATATGGAAAAGGAGGACTTTAAGAACCACTCTGAAAACTAAATGAATTGCCATGCCTACTGAACAAAAAGTCTTTGCTCTATTCCTCTGTTGTTGAAGCCTAATATCAACGAGTCCCTTAGCTCCTGGAATGTTATGGACTGACAGCAGAACTACAACACTATCAGGACTCACTGATCTGATGTAGTCACTGCTCAGTGAGCAAACTTTTCAGCTGTAGTTCATCCTTCTGGCAGATCCTGCCCTTCAAGCCCTTCATACTCTTCTGGCCCTTATTTGTTGGAGAAGCATTGTTGAGAGCCTCATTTCCAGAATCATCACTTTTTGCAGAGCCATATCTGCTGCTAGATTATCCACCTGCCTAGAAAGTGACTTGGATTGCTTTTGTTGCATCTTATTATGCTTAACAATCATTGCTGGACATGAGTGTTAGTGACTAACAAATTGTTTGAGCTGTGATGTTTAGGCTATGGTCTTTGGGTAAGATTTGAGTCTCGATCAAAATCTCAGTCAAAATCTTCCAGCTGGATGCACCATGATGGCATTGACAAACAGTCAGCACCTGCATCTTTAAGTTGCAGTGAGTATAGCTACCAAGACCAGAAATGCTTGGAATCCAACTCTATAAAAAAATAAGACAGAATCCAACTCCATGAAAAAAAGACACCAGAAATGTATGAAATTTACGATCACTTTGGCAGAAGACTTGATGTGATATTTACATCTAGATGTAACAATGTGGAACATGGCACCTTTTGTTTGAACCCACCCATTTTTCAAGTGATCAGAAATACTGCAACATGTGACAAACCAACAAGAAAACCATAGAGCTGTGTCTAGAAAGAAAAGCAAGCCATTTGGAAGCTAAGAAAAGAGGAAAAATCAGTCTGAGCCATTGCACAAGCACTGGACATAGCCAATACCATTATGAATAAATAGTGTACTGACAACCAGACATCAAAAAGGTTGGCCAAGGAAAACAACAGCAGTTTATGGCGGAAACATTCTGAGAGCTGCAAAGGAAAACCCCAAAAAACAACAGTGACATCACTATACAACCTCTCCAGGGCAAGGGTGAAGTTATCACAACCAGCTGTGTGAAGAAGACTTCAAAAGCAGAAACGGATACCATGATATGCAAACCACTCGCAGTAAGAATCTGAAGGCCAGATTGGTATAAAGAGATGAGTCACGAAACATTAACCTCAGCCAGCGTGGAGGAAAAAAGATAGAAAACACCTAAGCTTTTAGAAAGCTTTTAGAAAGCACCCAAAATGTCAAGCATAGTGGAGGTAGTGTCATGGCTTAGGCCTGACACTGAATGAATTCAGAAGTCTGCAGAAACATTTTGGGCCTCCCTGTACAATGGTCTCCAACTTATTTCTGTATTCTGTATTGGTCTCTATGGCAGTCAGTTACATCAAGACCCTTATGGGTTCTGACAGCCCAAAGCAACCACTTAATGCCACAAGTCCATACCCAACCTCTCTGCTGCAGGGGTGTGTGTCTGCAATTAATCTGATCCCTTCCCTCATCGCAACCTCAGGCTCCAGACACACACAGACACACAATCTCCTTAAATTGATCTCCTAGGTCCAATGTTGTCTCTGATCTGTTGTAAACAGCTTAACAAAGGGAGCTGCAGTAGGTGAGACTGGATCAACTTGGATAGAAGAAGAGTTTGGCTGCTGACCCTGACAGCCCTTGCTTACTTGGCCAGTAATCATCTGTTTTTGTTCTAATAGCATATGTGTATGTTTTTAATTATCAGCAGCCTTGTAATCCATGTGCTGCAATTGACAAGGTTTATAAATGTGTTCTCAGTACCGCTCTGTGTCAATTGGATTTCCCCTTACTGATAATGCTTCACTGTGTGTACACAGTTTTGGATAATTCAGTGTAGCCACCAGCTATTCAGTAACCAGTTGTTTGGAATGCACGCCTACACTGCTTCGAACACAGCTGTGCTCAGCACTTTCACCCTCCTCCCTGCTTTAGCTGCAGATAAGGTGCATGGCTGTATGCTAGAGGGTGTAATGCAATTCTCTCCCCTGAATTTAAACAAGACTCTCCTCAAGGATGTTGCAGTTGTTCTTACGTGACAGTGTGGCTAGGGTTACATCAAATACTACATAATCCTAAACAGTACTGATGGTTTTTTTACATAGTACGTAATATAGAAGTACGCATAGCTGAAATCACAGAATTAATCTTACTATTTATTTGAGTTTACTTTGTGTGTGTGTCTGTGGTCTGCAGACTACATCAAGCCATCCATGTGCACCTCCAGCTCATGCTCTTTGAACAGTGAGAATCCATATGCCACTATACGGGACCCACCTGGGCTGACCTGCAAGCACACGGAGAGCAGCTATGTAGAGATGAAGTCTCCTGCACACAGGGACCTAGCCTTCTGCACCAGTGCTAACACCCGCACTTCTGCAAGCAGGAACATCTATGACATGGGTGAGTTAGATATGAGGAAGGGATTCGGATAGGCAATCTGGTAATGTTATTACTAAAGACGCTTTTGCAATCTGTCACATCCTCAGAATGTTTGTTCATTTTCCGTCATTACCATGTTGATAGAGCGTGGAAATGTAATTCATTATATAACAATTACTGACTGTAACCCGTCTGTTGCTATACACTACAAAACTGTTTCTGTCAACCTGCACCCCAGCCATCAAGGGAGCACCTTGAGATAAGCCTGTCTGGAAGCACTGTGCACCATGTACCATGATTGGTCACATTACTTCCTGTTAGTGTGTACGTTTTGTGATGGAGGTGAAAAGGTTATTATGGCCAGTGGACAGACAGAATGCCTTATCTATATACAGGAGCATTCAAACACAAATGATCACACTTGGAATTGGTTTTATATACAGTATAGGCTTGACATTTTGCTTCTTTTTTTTTTTTTACCACATCTAATTTAATGCCAATACTATTAAACTGTATGTATAATTATTCAATTAGCAAATATTTTTCCTATACTTTTCACTATATCTTTTTGCTTTATACGTTTTTAAATATTTATTCACTTATACACTATATTGCCATCAGTATGTTTATACCCCTCCAAATTATAGAGTTCAGGTGTTTCAGCCACACCTATTGCTAACAGGTATATAGATAGATAGATAGATTGATACTTTATTGATCCCGAAGGAAATTAGTCAGCCAGCAGCATCACCCATAGGAAATACAAATACAGTAAAAATAAAAATACAGGAATACAAAAATACAGAAATACAGAAAACTGTGTTTAAAGAAATACAGAATAACTTATGTAAATGCGGATATGAATGTACACTACTAGTGCAAATTGTGCGAATGAACAGATGTGCATTCACACATAGGAGTGCAATCTCAATCCCTGGCAGGA
>JANCOA010000040.1:19052546-19065646 GCA_024363135.1 Leptodoras oyakawai
CCACTTTAGAGACACCAATCAACCTAACGTGCATGTCTTTGGACTGTGGGAGGAAACCGGAGTACCCGGACTAAACCGCTGCGGACACGGGGAGGATATGCAGACTCCACACAGAAAGGATGCAGACCGCCCCACCCGGGACCTTCTTGCTGTGAGGCGACGGTGCTACCCACCGAGCCACCATGTCGCCCCTAATAATAATAATAATAATAATTATAATAATAATAATAAAGAAATACCATACCAATGTGTTGATAAAACTGTTTCTATATTATCAATGAATGTCATAAAATGAATGTAATTAAAGATTAGTATAAAACAGCATGGATAGGTTTTTTTTTAAGCTGCTGTTGAAGTAATACAGCTGCATCACACAGTGATTGGAACTTTAAAAGACAAAAAAAATCTCTTTTGATACCCATTAGGGATGCTGCACCAGTAATTTTGACCTGAACATGTGTTTGATCTGTACAGTGTCACTATAATAAAAGCATGCATCATTCTGAAATGTATCAGAGTATCTATGTTGTTCATTTTTAAACAGCCTTTTAGTTTTTCATTTTCAATATATCTGGACCTGACTGTAGATGGCAGATATTTGAAAATACTGCTTTTCCACTGTATATGCGGTGGAAATCCAACAGACTGCCTCCATTACCATGAACATACGACTCACATATAAGCTCATACCACAAGCGCAAATTAAAAACATTGTTATTTCACTGTAGCATCAACACAGCCATCACAGCACGAACATCCACAATAAAAACAGGCATAGCCGCACACCCCGGCATCTTACCTTTACTTCCCAAAGAGCTGCTGGGCTTTGTAACCCCATTTACCACTGAGTCTAATAAGCAGAGATTCATATGAATGCTTTTAAAAAGAACACAATAGCAACAAGCTGTAAACGACTTTGTACCTCCCTATCTAAACATACCGTATGTGACATAGTTCATCTATAATACATCCTGTATAATATAATATGAGTCATGTCATTTTGCTTTAAATCATGTAACAGCTATTTCTGTCATTTTTAAATTTCATAATTGCACAATACTGGAAGAATCAAGTGCACACATCTGAATAAGAGGTAGGCTGAGGAAGGCTTATTAATGAATTATTCAGCACTTCAAAATTATTATAACAGTGGTATTGTTGCTTAACCCTACAGAAGTGTGCTCTACATTGAAATTCAGGTTTAAAACCTAGCTGTCCATGCTGACCAGTGTAGTGGTGTTATATACAGCTAAAGAGCTGCACACTAGCCTCCTTGCCCTTCCCTGGGCTGACCATAAGAGAAACATGCTTCAGTACAAACCCTGTTCTGTATGCATTAACAGAGATAACAATTAAACAAACTGGGTCATGTGAAGTGCTGTGCAGCAGGTGTGCTGTATCTGTTGTGTATGAATAAGGGAGAGTCCTGATAAGATAAAGGGATTGCGCTGCTGGAGGCTGGCTTACAGCCAGCTTTTATGAGCTCTATCAAAAGCAGCTTAATATGCTGGAGTAGCCAAGTGCTGGCAGCAGCTTGAGCAAGGACCATGAGGCTGCAGCTGCAGCACCACTCCATGAGGATGAGGATGAGGTTAAGGTCACCAGATACTAAAGACCTTTAATGCCTCTTCTTCCCTTACTACTGGCCCCTAAGCCAGCTTCCATGGAGATCAGCTCGATTGCACATTGGATGGAAATGCGTTAACCCTGGCAAGCTCAGTCTGTGCTTTATTCTGATATCACTCACTGCATACCTTGAAGAACACTTCATTAGGTACAATGCAAATGTCTAATCAGCGAAAGGTATGGCATTAACTCACTGCATTTGGGCATGTAGACAAGGTCAAGAGCATCAGAATAGGGAAGAAAGGTGATTTAAGTGATTCTGGACATGACATGGTTATATGATGCTAGACAGGCTTGTCTAATTTAGAATATTTCAGAAACTGCTGAGCTACTGTTGTTTTCATGCACGACCATCTCTAGGGTTTAGTCTGAAAAAGAGAAAATATCCAGTGAGCAGCAGTTCTAAATTCAGTAAAAATGCCTTGTTGATGCCGGAGGTCAGAGGAGAATGGCCAGACTGGTTCAAGCTGATATAATGGCAACCGTAACATAACCACTGCTTAACTGAGGTGTGCAGAAAGGGCAACTCTAAATGCACAACATGTCAAACCTTGAAGTAGATTTAGCAGGACTACAGCAGCAGAAGAACACACCAGGTGTCAATCTTGTCATCTTAGAACAGGCAATTGAGGCTACAATTCGCACAAAATCACCTAAAGTGGACATTAGAAGATCGTAAAATGTTGTCTGGTCTGACAAGTCTCAATTTATGCTGTGACCTTCAGATGATAGGGTCAAAGTTCGTCTTAAACAACATGAAAGCATGCCTTTTATCAATGGTTCAGGCTGTTTGTGGTAGTGTAATGGTGTGGGGGATATTTTCTTGGACCCCTTAATACAAACTGAGCATCATGTAAATGCCACAGTCTACCTGAGTATTGTTGCTGACCCTGTCCATTCCTTTATGACCACAGTGAACCCATCTTCTGATGGCTACTGCCAGCAGGGTAACCTGCCATGTCACAAAGCTCAAATCATCTCATACTGGTTTTCCAGATCTCAGTCCGTTAGAGCACCTTTGAGATGTGGTGGAACTGGAGATTTGCATCATGGATGTGCAGCCGACAAATCCGCAGCAACAGTTATCCACTGCTATCATGTCAGTATGGACCAAAATCTCTGAGGAATCTTTCCAGCATCTTGTTGAATCTACGTCACAAAGCATTAAGGCAGTTCTGAAGGCAAAATGGGGTCCAACCCGGTACTAGCGAGGTATACATACAGCTATGATGTGAGGACAAGGGCTAGATATATTTTAAACAATTCACTTTCACCTGCATTGCATTGTTTTCTGTTGTCATTTGTGCATTATCTCAAAAATATAACTGTAACAACTGCAGGGTGGCTTTACAAGACATTCCTCCGCACTTACTTCGATCAAAAGGTGCAGGCTCTCTGTTGGTACCTTGAATATTGAAGACTACAGCAGGCTGAGCTTTCTCTTACAAAGCCCCAAAATTATAGAACAGCCTTCCAATTAGTGTTCGGGACTCAGACACAGTCTCAGTGTATAAGTCTAGGCTAAAAACGTACTTGTTTAGTCAAGCCATTTGTTTTAAGTACAGGCACAGACCTGGAGTGTTCGTAGGCATAGAGTGTTCTGGTAAACTGGGATGTTTGGATGCTGAAGACCCCCCACTCTCAAGGGTTCACTCAGAAATTCTGTGGACGGTGGAGTGGCTGGTCACGTTATGCCCCAGGGCTTTCTCACTTCTGGCTCTTGCTTTTAGGTAGGTTGTCCTACCTAGTCTTGCCAGAGTCCCTGCTTGCACTCTGCACAAAATGTGCATTTTTTTTCTAAAAATTGGTGGATATCTAATGATCTGTATTTCTTTTTCTCCGCCACCTCTCTCTTTTCCTCCCCTCCTCAATCCACCCCTGCCCCACCCCACCCCTCTTACGGTTGAGCTACAAATGCAATACCCAAGACATCAAGAGGCACCAGATACAGGATACAAAACACTCCTGCTGAGGATGGCCTCACATGGACAGCCTGAACCTCACCATGAGGGACACTTTAAAGATTAAGTTTAAAGCATCAATTTAAAGCATTCCTATGCTGACGACTAGGACCAACTGCCATGTACAGTTTTGCACTTAATCAGTCAAATGTCCATCAGCGAGCAGTTTATCTTCAACAGTGTGGATTTCACGTGATTTTTATCGGTTTACTGGTTAAAATTACAGTTTTTTTTTACTATAAAGCACTTTATAGAAAGGATTGTGTGTTACTGCACTATCCAGTGTCACCCAAATGAGAATGGGTTCCCACCAGCTTGCTCATTAGGGATAACATTTAGGGACAAAACCTATAAACTATGTCCCAAACGTGTCTTTGTAAAGCTGCTTTGAGACAATGTTCATTATTAAAAGAGTTTTAGAATTAAAATTGAATGGAAAAAGTTGAATTAGTGCCGCAGTGATAATCCATAGGATTTTCATGCATGACTAAGTGTCTAAGTGGAGTCAAAATATGTACCTTACCTAGTATGATATGACAATATTTTGATTATTTTAATTTTAGCTCATAAATCTGTCTAATCAGTATATGAAATGACCCAGACATTTGTACTGGCATGTTCAGTGGTGTGACAAGACAAAATGCCACAGAGCCATGACTATTCTTATGCGTCATTTCCATCCCTGCTTCCCTAACTGATTCACTCATCACACCATAGACTGAGAGAGGCATTTATCTGCTTAGTCTCAATCTGGCCTTAGTGCTGCCTTCAGTTGAAACACTTTGCTAATCCATTTTACTCAGTGAAGGGCAAAGGGACTCCCTTGTATCACACCTTGGCATATTTCACTCTTTATCTACAGGAATGGCTACTTTAATAAAAGATTGCATTAAATATCTTAGGCAAGCCAAAATCTGAGCTTAAAAATATGATTTTCAACATCTCACACTTGAGCAGTGCCAAATGAAATAGAAAGACATTTCTTACTGATTAAGTCAGAACTGCATTCATTACAATATCTCTAAATGACATCATCTGTGGTATTGTTTTTAGTTTTCTGGTTTCTCTAAAATCTTAATCTCAAAGTCTAGAACTTGTGAAAAAAAATCAATTGGTATTTTAGAATGATCAGATCAGATCTACCCCCACTCTTAGAAAGCTCCCATGACCATGAATAACGGTTCACAGCTTTACTGGATATGTGTTATTTAAAAGGCCACATGACTTCTACAATTTATGCTAAGAGGCTTCCTTTTATAAAGGGATGTATCATTGAAGTGCTCTTACCCTCACCCAAAGGATCCAGTGTGTGAATCATGAGCTGGAAAATGGTGTTCCTCATGGTGCTGTTATGCAAAGACGCTGAACTGCCCCCTCGTTGTAAAGTGGGCTTAGGCTGCAGATAGGGATACAGACATACATATTATTTCTCACAGACAGAGAAAAGATAATGATAGGTAGCACTCCTTTTCATAAGGCTTAAAGAGCTAGGAACTAAATAAAGGCCCTGTTGGAAAACGGTGGTATTTATACTCAGATTAAGAATCCCATCTTCAATTGACTGATTCCCTCAGGAAGGGGGGGTTGGGGCTTTTCCCTTTTTTTTTAATTAATTTATTTATTTTTCATTCTTAATATTTTTTTTTTCAATTATTATTATTTATTTATTGATTGATTTATTATTATTATTATTTTTTTTTAACTATTTTATTTCATTGTATTTTTTTGGGGTGTATAAGGATGTGTGGGTGGGGGTATGTGGGGAGTTTGGTTTAAAAAAATGGGAAAAAAACAGGGAGGCATTGTTTTTATTTTCTGTATCTGTACTTTTGTCTGTGCGATATACGAACTCCTCAATAAAAAGAAAAAAAAAAAGAAAAAAAAAAAGAATCCCATCTTCATACAATAGGACACGTGAAACTCATTACACATCTGTCATGGATGACCATGACGTGTGCATTTTTCATTTTCCCATTCGATTTCTTTTTTAATATGAGAAATATTTGGCTTTGCTTCATTTGAATTCTTTTTTATTACCTTTAATCGATTCCTGTCCTCTGGTTCAGGAGTGGAATTATCATCAACTGATGTCCCATTTTCCTGTGAGAAACAATGATTTGAAACATTACAGAAGTCACAGAAACTGAGAATGGTTTCTTCTTTTAAATTCCAATACATATGGAAAGAAGTGCACGTGTAATGAGGTGCAACGATAATGAATAATGAAGTTCACATGTCCTCAGAGGATGAAATGGGATCAGTAAAAATGGCAGTGCAATCGATTCTCCTGATTCTCAAGAATTCACAGATCACTGGAGTAGACAGTGATACTGTAGGTCTAAACAATTTCAACATTATATGTGTCAGAAAGATGCATCACTTTTAGATACACAATTATTCTAGATATTTGAAAAAAATTCTATTTGTGTGGCATCAGCTGGTGAAATGCCAAATCTTTCCTTTTTTGTATCATCTAATAATCTATTGGACTGACATGTTAGTATAACCACTCGATATAACACATGAACAATGATGGAACTGTCCAGACATCAGACAATCAGATCCTCAAACCACAAATCAACAATATTGTGTTCAAGTAGATGAATCCTAATGTCAGCCATGTAACTGTTCAAATGCGAATATCTAGTCAGGTTAAGACTTCACGCTCTACGATTTTTGCTTTTCCAGTTTCCCAGAGAAACTTGACATTGCACCAACACCTAAGCTCAATAAGAAGGACTATTTAAGGGAGGTGTTCTGGCCCAGCGTGACTGAGACATTCTTTAAGGGATCGGTTCTCTGAGTCATTGAGACACAGAGACCCCTGCACTAGAGCAGATCTCTTTCTCATATGTGTGTTGATGTGTGTTGAAATTCAGTGGCACTGGTGCCTCACTGCTTTACCCACATTTACAGCTGTAGCTGAATGTCCCTGCTTTAATTGTGTTTACTACCAGTATACCAGTTCCTTGGTGTTCCCCTTACATCCTCTTCCTTTATCAGCTCTGGATTATCTATATTAACATTTTGTCTGCATGTGGTACTGACTCCTGACAATGTACTGATATACCATATATACACATTACAGTAATCATGTAATAAAACACATCTGATTTCTCTGTTAAAGGTCCATTAATTAGGTTAATCTTTTTTTAATATTAGTTCTATCGGTTAAGGGGGATTGGTATTCACGTATTTAACGCCCTTCCATTCCTGACCATGTGCATAAAAATCCATCATCTATGGTGGCCTGTAGGGTCAGAACTGAAAATCTGTAGGAAGAACAGCATTCACGCCAGAATCACGCCAGTTCAATTCCAGAGACTTGCTAACTCTATGCTAAGACACACTGAATGTTCTGGTGGATTGAGCCTATCAGGGGAGAAAAAGAGTTAGTGAAAGAGGCTGATATTAAACTGTAAATGACAAGAGATTTGGTAATGATGGAGTTTTTTTTCAGTGAGCAGGAAGCTAGAGAATGAAAGATGGAAGATGAAAAATTGTTTGAGCTAGAAAACACTAGTTGTGGGACAGCAGGAGTCTATAGAGAGATTTGTTTAGGTATATATATATATATTTTAAATTCTGTTACATTGAGGGAAGAGACATCTGGGGCTATGGCCTAATGCTTTTGATTTGAATAGAGAAAGAAAAAAGACCACAGAGTTTTTGGGTAATAAAATAGATCAGAGGTATTAATTTATCGGGAGATAATATAAAATATAAAATATAAAATACACATGCTGGAAGTGGAAAGACATGACAGTTTTGTTCTCTATGCTGCAATTTTGCCATCCCAGGTAGACATGAGGCAATGCAATAGCATGATGTGAGATTGTGGACAGTGGAGCAACCAAGAGGTTTTGGTCTTTCACTTTACGTAGGTTCAGTGAATGTGACAAGTAATACATTTTTACATGACAAAGATTAGCTGAGCAGATGAAGCTTAAGGTCTCTCTCTCTCTACTAGAGATCTACTAGATATGGACTGGTTGTTTTATCCCAAACTATTGCACTTATTATCTGCTCTGCCCCAAAATATAAACAAACTAATAGTGAAATCTATCCTTCCTTGACTTCCTGTAAAGTACTGTGTTCACTTCAAATGTTTCTGCTCACTTCTGAAGCTCTTAACAATCGTGCTCCTTCTTACTGCCCTGATCTTCTTCTTCTTCTTCTTCTTCTTCTTTATAAACCCACATGGACTCTCTAGTCATCTTCTGCTGATCTGCTAACCATTCCATCATCTAACTTTCATAGTTTTGCTTCATTCAAGACAAATCCCAAAACTCTTTCTATTCTCTCCATCTTACATTCTACCACAAAGGTAATCATACCCTCTCATTATAACTTTACATCTATTGCGTATTTCTATCAACCATGTTTGTCTTCTGGTCAACATGGAAGACTCTTTCCACAAATGTTCAATAATGTTCAATCACCTTACTGAACGCTTCATGATCAAATGTATTGAAATTACAGCTGTGTAATTAACACATTCTGATCAATCAGCATTCAGTAGTGCTGAGGTATGAAGTAAACATAATATAAATGATAACAGGAATGAGTATAAATGGTTAATTCGCTATTAAATATATGGTTTTTGATAGATCACATGTTGCTGTGGTGTAAGAGGAGTAAAAAAAAAGGTGAATTATTTTCCCATAACAGAGTTCCCTGCAGTGTTTCATTCCTTAACTAGTGATCTGTAATAAATGTGTGCCACTGGGTTGAGTTCTGCTCAGATACAAGAGCTTGACAAACTTGTAAGCCTTCTTACTCGCTTTTAACACTATATAATCTCCAATCACACTTACCTAATTTAAACATGCTATATGTTACACAGTTTGGACAGAGCACCTTATCTGATAGGATTAGGGTTAACGGTGAGAATGGCTTTATTTCAGCAGAGGAAAATACTATCCGGGCTTAAAAACCGTGTATGCTTTGATAACCAGGGTGCACAACTGATTTACATTCAACTAAATATACTAAGAAATTAGATTTCGTTTCAGTTATCATTTTGTATAGCAAATACTCTTTCACTTCAACAAAATTTAAGGATGATTCAGTATGGAAGAATGGGGGGAAAAATCTCGAATGCACAAATAAATAAAAAAAAGTATTATTAAAAGGATTATTATTTTTTATTTTGACACTATATTTGATATGAATCTTTCTCTGCTACATCTCAATTATGTGGTTGTGTGTGTGTGTGTGTGTGTGTGTGTGTGTGTATATGAACAAGGTGTGAAAAAGAAAGACGGATCTCTCCGAAGAGAGACACCCACAAATCACTGTGCCTGATCTAAGACAGAAAGTGAGGTTGAGGATCTTGGGGGAGCTTGTAAACACACGATATAAGGAACAATTTATTCATATTTATCAGATTCTCGTTGTCGATCTGGGTGAGCTACGTCACAAACGGCAGGACGGCTCATTAGTAAGGTCTCGCTTGCACAAACACGAGAGGTCCTTTTCATTTTGTCTCATCAAAGCCTATCAAATGTGGGTCTGTTTAATGAATAAACATAGGACAATCAAATATTACCGTTGATTGTGCAGGCCAATGTTAGAATACCTTCTCATAATACCGAATAATAGAAAGAATTGAAGAAATCATATATTTTTGTTTCTGGAATGCATGTAGAGCTACTTGTAGAGTCTTTATGAAGAGTTAAAGTGTGCAATGCAAAAGAAACCCATTCCTGTTTTATGGCTAGAAGAGACCGAATATGAAATATACCCCTGAAACACTGAGGACTCACCTTCTCAGGCTCCTCTACTGGGATGACTTTGACGATGTTCTTGTGCCTGCGGAGCTGAGACTTGAACGCATGTTCAATCTGGACGTTGTATTTCATGAAGTAGACGTAGACGGCATAACCAGCCACCAGCATGATGCTCTCCCACCACATGATGGTATTGTCCAAGAAGAAGACGATGAGCATGATCAGGTCTAAGATGTAGAAGGACACATCTCTGAAGAGAGGCCACCAGGTGAGGTAGAGCATCTCCCGTGAGAACAAAGCACACATTCCTATTACAAAAAGGATGTTAAATACAGCTGACCCTACGATAGTCCCGATACCCACGTTGCTGTGTGAGATAAAGACACCGATCAAGGAGGTGAAGAGTTCAGGAGCAGAGCCTCCAGCGGCCATGAATGTTGCTCCGGCGACGTCATCTGAGATCTCCAACTTTTTAGTGATGACGCCAAGAGTAGGGACAAAAAACTCATCACAGACAATGGCCAAAGAAACGAACATGTATATCATCCCGAAGATGTGCAGAATCACCCAGCCTTTCCGTCGTTCTTCAATGGAGAAGATGTCCTGAGGGTATTCGCCCTTTATCTGAGGCGGCTCTGCAGGGCTGCCGACGGTGATCGTGGGTGTAGGCTGAGTGGGTTCAGGTGCTGGCGTAGGAACTGGAGTTGGCTTCGGAAGGTCTGGATCTACATAGATGCAGCGGACAATTGTCCTGTTTGTAGTGGTCACCAGGCGCAGCGCCGTTTCCGCTCCTTCTGTTCTGAGAGGAGTGGTGGACACCGTTGTGTCTGGTTTACGAGCTGTATGAGTTGATGTACCTTCATCCACAGCAGCAGTTGTCAGCTTAGTCGTTTGCCCTACCAGTCCTTCAGTAGAATCCTCATGATTCTCGTCTTTGGCGTTTTCTCCAATCTGAGGTTCTGCCCAGGGTCCTGGTACTCTGGTTCTAACGGTTAGCTGGTATATACAACAAAGCAAAACCCCAAACAGGAGAAATATAATCCTGGTCAGCTGAAGTCTCTTTCTCCGAGTTAGATACATTTTGCACAGCATTTCCTAAGGGAGTTGTTCTTGTCCCAGATAATATATCCAAGTGTAATGTATCCAAGTGTGTCCCACCAGGTTATGATGGGGTATGAAGGACGCTGTCACAGAGTGAAACATCTCATTCTCTCAGGATCGGAGGATTCATCTCCCAGGGCTCTCGCTGCAAACAATGGGAATAAACTTTAAGCAACAGGTTGCTGTGGATAGCATTGCTTACCTGACCCCAGTGGCAAAGAGACATGAAGAACTGACATGAACATGAAACAGAAAACTATCAGATGAGGTGTACATACAGTATTAACCGAATTATGTTACACTCCAGGTTTAGGAAATGATCCTCAGTCAGGAGCAGCTAGAGCTGGAGATTTGTTTAGTTTTTACGCATAGAACATGATAATGCGAGCTGATTGCATTTGGTCGGTGATTCATCGCTGAAGGAGTACTTACGGAGCGGAGCGGAGCGGCGGTGGCGGCGGCGGCGGCGGTGCTGATGAACAGCTGCGCTGAACGCAGAGCTCCGGCGCTCACACACGCGCACGAGGCGCACAGCAGCTCAGGTCAACTGGGACGCGCAGCGGGAGCGCTCTCCACCGTGGATCAGCATAATACCTAATACCTGAAGTCTTTTTAAGCAGATTATCTGTACCGTCTCCCTACACTCTCATTAACCTGCGTCTTGAACCAATTTCATCTCCATTATTTCGATCTCTTAATTGTTCATTTGAATTGTTCCTTTTAAAACGTCAAAGTAAAAGAAATAAAAAGACAAAAAAAAAACACGTGTTATAAGGTACAGGAAATCTCTGACAGGAAACTAAACTTTCGACAGATTTCTCTGGAACGCTAAACCTTTCTTTAATGGTATGATCACCCCATGAAATATTGATCATTTAGCCTGACAGACTGTGCAGGGTTATTTTCCAGCTTTAACACACACACACACTCACACACACACACTCTCTCTCTCTCTCTCTCTCTCTCTTTCTCTCTCAATCCCCGGAACGGAATGTTAGGTTTTCCTTGTCCCTACCCGGTATCATTAAGGGATGCACACTCCCTCCTCTAAGCTATCTGCTTTTTGTTTTGTTTTTTTTTTCTGGTTTCAGAATGGGTAAAGTTTCATTTTAATCACGTTTATCCTTTCTTTTGTCGGCAAATTTAATTGTCGCAATTGTTACAGTTCTTTAATGCTAACTGTTTTTAGATTCGGGTACGATTAGAAAGTTATAAGGTCTCAGACGCCGTAGTGTTGCTTGCTAGCTAGGCTGATCGTTAATAAAATACGTTTTTTTTTTTTTTGTTTAATCTAAAGGATACCGCAATAGCAGATTTTGTATTTAAAGAACAGAGTCGATATGTCAGTGTCGTAGAGATGCATTGTGACTTGTGATCTCCTGAATAGGATGTTTAGTGTTAAAAGTCCAAGCTTTCCGGTTTGCCTTATGCTTGTGATATTGTATGTGGTGTTATGGTGTACAGTAATGCACAGTAATGTGATGCTGAATAGCTGAATTATATGTGAAATAAAATAATGGGACGATAAGGTCCTGGCTGCATTGTATTGTAGCAGAACAGTAGATGATCTGTAGAGAAGTTAATACCTCCCCAAACAGGTATGATCAGTTTCTGCTAATTCTCACAGGTGGGATGTGGGAACGTCCATAACTTCTCCAGAGGGTGAATGAAATACTTTTGCCATCATGCCAACTGTGGTTCTTATGGATGTGTCGCTGTCCATGACGCGGCCTGTGTCGCTGGAAGGCAGTGAGGAGTTTCAGAGGAAGAACCTGGCTGTCCATGGTCTAACCATGCTGTTTGAACACATGGCCACAAATTACAAGTTGGAGTTCACTGCACTTGTCGCCTTCTCATCCCTATGGGAGCTCATGGTGCCTTTCACCAGGGACTACAACACTCTACAGGTGCGAGCACGATTCATTTGACTTTTTTTTTTTTCTTTATTTCCCTTCTGATTCGGAAGACGTGAATTACACTATTACGTTGAATGTAGCTCTTTTCTAACCTAAAGCGTGACCCTAAACACACGTGTGACTTCATATGATGGTACATCACAAAATGAAAGATTTGCTAAACAGTTCCTTTTACTAACTTTACACTTTCTCTTTCACCTGCTGCCCAGGAGGCGTTGAACAACCTGGAGGACTATGATAAAACCTGCCTGGAGTCGGCGCTGCAGGGTGTCAGTAACATTGTGCAGCAGGAATGGGGTTGCACGTGTCCCTGCCAGGTAGTGTGTTTACACGAGTTATATAATTCTCAAACCGCCAGCCGAGCCCTCGTGCACCGCGTGGTCATGAAGAGACCACTCTCATCGGGATAGTAATGTTTCGTGTTCAATAAGATAAAGGATGATCAGGCACAATCATTTTGTATTGATTTGCACTGACTAAATGTGTCCCATAGCCTAGCAATAATGTCTTTTTCTATTATCACTCTGGATAAGAGTGTCTGCTAAATGTAAATGTATACAAAGGCATTTAGAATCATCTCTCTTGGTGTTTGTTCAGCCAGCTATTCATTTTTCTTTGTAGCAAATTAGCAAGGCACAGATATGGCACAGAAAATAATTTTTGTTTAACAGCTAGACATTCTGGCTGAGGGTGGCACGGTGGCGCAGTGGATAGCACCGTCGCCTCACAGCAAGAAGGACCCGGGTTCGATCCCCGGGTGGGGC
>JANCOA010000040.1:19273024-19283671 GCA_024363135.1 Leptodoras oyakawai
TTCAAAGCACTGTACTTGTTAAGCCTGGTAGTTACCAATTTAATGTACAATTAAGTCCACATGCTCCTAGCCTTTTTACTAATTAACTCCAGCATATGATTTAGCATTGAGTGGCCAGGAAAATTAACAATACAATACTTTAATGACATTACTTAGTAATAGTTGCAGCTTATGTTACTGTTTCCCTAAAATATTTGTATAATTTAAAAGTTTATTCAGAGATTTTCTTGGAAATTGAATAAACCAACTAGAAACTCACTATACCAGGGAACCATTAATAGGGAAATCAGTTATGATCATGGACTAACAGATAAAGTATAACTACTATAATACAACACTGAATGCCTGCCAGTCCCTAGTGTCCTGGAAAATCTGACTAATAGTACAAGACCTTTTAATTGACATTTTCGTTTTGACATTTTCATTTAGAAAATGTTCACAGTTTTATCAGCTCTGCTCAGGACCAGGCAGTACACTACACCAGACGTTCACATTTAACACCCAAGGTGACTTAACGCATATCAAGGATTCGATCACTGTTCTTTACAACTAGTCAGAGGTTACAGCTGGTGAATGGAATTCTGAAATGCCCAATCAATGCCCAGTCAGCATTAGAGCACTAGAGGATACTCTGTACAATGGGAACATGATAATCTACAGCACAGGTATTTAACTAAAATCAGTATTTACTGTGTATGTATAATCAGTATTACTCTTTGCTTACAAATTATCTAAAATGACTGAAGTTCATGAATTTACTGTTCACACTTGCAGTTTTGTACTATACAGCACAGTTACAGAAGGGATAGAGGAGTTTGGTTCCTCTCACAGTTTCTTAATAAAATTTAGGGATACAATTTATACAAGTTAAATGTTATGTCTGGAATTTATGTCTTTGTAAAGCTGCTCTGGGACAATGTCCATTGTAAAAAGAAAAATTATGGTAAATTATAAATGATTAAAATTGCCCAGGTCATTAAACATTTTACAGTGGAAGGATGCTGGTGCTTTTGTGTCTGTTGGCTGCCCAACAGAAAGGTGAGCAAAAATGTGTTGCAGCCTAGGAAAACCATTCACTATATGGAAAAAGTATGAGGACACCTGACCGTTACACTTATACATGGGCCTTTCTCAAACCATTGCCATGAAGTTGGAAGTACACAATTATACAGAATGGTTTTGTCTGCTTTAGCATTACGGTTTCTCTTTACTGGAACTAAGAGTCTCAAATCTGTGGGAACTGTAGCTCAGAGGTTAAGACAATGAACTACTGAACAGAAAGACCAGTTCAAATCCCAGCATCACCAAATTGCCACTGTTGGGCCCTTGAGCAATTGCTTCAACCCTCAACTCCTCATTTGTGTAAATGAATGTTGGTCTGGATAATCATACTAAATGCCATAAATGTAAATCTGTTCTAGCATTACAATGTACAAAGAAAGCATTCTGGGGCTGAACGAGCAAATACCATCCCTTAGTCTAGTGGAAAGCCTTCCGAGAACAGTACAGACTGTCGTAATGGCAAAGGGGGATTAAACCTGGGGTGTTGCGTTCAACGAGCACATATGGGTGTGATGGTAAGGTGTTCACATACAGTGTCTATATACAGGTCTGAAATCTACAGGTTATCTTGAACTGAAATATCTTTCCTTTTGCATATCTCTCAACTACAAGTACATTTTTTTAATCATTTTAAAATCTGATTACCTGCAAAAGTGAGAGAAAACTGCATTTAAATATTTCCTTTCAGTTACACATATCAGACATACCACCTACCAGGGCTTATAAATCGGATTGAACTGTGTATCATTTTGTTGTAGCATGGAAATTAAACATTTAATATAATAATTATGTTAATGTTAAATTACATGTTACTCAGTTAATACAAACTGGCATCTATATCTATAGTGTAAGTCTTGGAAGAACGAACTGACTTATTAAACTTATTATGCAAAGTTTTGTTGTTTGGGTACACAAATACATTTTTCAAAGTAATTATTCAAAGTAATTGCCCGTTTTCAAGCTTACTTTAGATCACTTGAGTTTTGTTGAGTTACACTTAATTGCATGGTTGCAACCGAGACAGAACCATACAACCGAAGAGTTTGATACTAATGAGTATCTTGACCAACCCTGAAGTCAAGGAATCTATTGGACTCTTACCAGTGATGTTGGGGTCTTTTTTCTGCCTCCACTGGGGTACAAAGACCGTGATCTCTCGATGTCCCCTTCGCCAGAAGGCTTCCACAGCAATGGCAATCCCACGACAAGAAAAGACCCGATGGAGTCCATGTCTGGAAAGAAGCAGTTGTAATATTAATGATATTGAAATAAGGGATTAATACATAAAGAAAATCTTAAAGGAGAAATATTGTGAAATCCACGGTTTAAGGTTTTGGGTAGATACAGTTGGGTCACTGGAGTACGTACCAAACTTAAAAACAAGAAAACCCAGTCCGTTTTATTATATGCTGCCTATTTCAGAAAACATGGGATTAAACACTCCGTTCAGAATCCGTATAGCATGTTGCGTCACAAACAAACTCACTGGAATGATGTGTACTTTGAATGCAAGTAATACATTAATGCATTCAAACGTAGCATTTGGAAAGAGTTTGTTTCAGACATGGTAAAAAGACAGCTGTAGTATTTGATGCATGAAATGTCAGACACATCATTACGGCCCCAGGGAACTGTACTAACTTTTGGGAAATAAGTATATAATAGGTCTCAGAAGCAGAGTTTGAAATGTTTATGCATTTTAGGAAATAAAGTGGACAGAAACAAACTGTTCGGTTTCTGTAGTCCAAGGCAGTGCCTTAAACCCAATAGTACAAGTACAAGTTGAACAAACACCTGTATTTTCTCTAGGAACAAAGCTAAGACCTTCCCACACACCTCTGAGGGAACTTCCCTCTATGAGAGAAAGTGAAGTTGAACAGGAAGTGTTACTAAATCCACCACAGTTGACGTATATAATAAAATAACCTTGCCATCTGGAAATGTAAATTGACAAATATGCAAAAAACCCACTCACTTCTCCCATTGAAGATCTACCAAGAAATAACCACTAAAAAAAACCCTCGTAATTTGAAGCAAGTGAGAGCTACGTTATCACTAACTGTATCACTTGCTTTGCTAACCTGTTATCTCAGGGCATTACAATTGAAGCGCTGAAGAAACCGTAATCCTGAAATTACATTGTTTAAAACAGCAGTGATATCCTGTCACTTATTACAACAATCATTACACCTGATCAGGTTCGCTATTGAAACTAAGAGCACTCTTAAACAATCGGGTTTTAGCCCAGAGTGGTTTATTGCTTTTATATGTGTTTTAGCAAGCAAGGAAAAAAAAATAATCAAGGGAAATATGACCGTTGGACCTCAAACAAGATATGAATAAATGTATTGGTCTGAAGCTGTAGTTACACAAGAAATGTTTCTACCGACTGAGAGCTCCTGGGTTTGTTTAAGTTTACTCACTAATATAAACCTCGACTGATTCTGAAACGATCACCATAACTGCCACGAATTACTTACATTCTTATACCGATTATAACATGACAAACAATATACAAAACAATACAACAATAAGTCTAATAAGTACAAAAGAAAAAGTAAAGTCCTATAGGAGTAGGAAATGTTTGATTGTACCTGTGGTAACTGACACACTCACATAACTAAGATGATTTACAGCATGCTGTGCTCCACTCTTTCAGCAGAGGTGACTGGCGTTTACCAACACTGTTTTACTGTGACAAATGAGATATCAGTGTTCAAATATCCAATTTCAAAAATACATTTCTGCTTGCAAATATCACTTCCGCCAACATGAAGAAGTCATGGTGAAGCCATCACGGGTGGCTTGTTGCTATTCAACAAACAGCAATAGTTGGATTGGAGAAGCATGCCTGTGCTGCATCATAAAGCACGTTAGGTAGAAGTGGTAATTTTCCAATCCAGTCAACTGCTCTCTGACATCAGCATGTAAACTTGATGCCGGTTCATCCCCTTGCAGTATGACGAAAAATTTTACTTTAGTTTCTCTGTCAGCATTTGAACTGCTACTGTATTTGACTACCATCTAACAACAATGGGTACTTAACAATAAAATGTTGTAATAGTATTTATTAGTAATTGTATAGTGAACAAATCATTATTATTATTATTATTAGTTATAGATTAGGTTTAAAATCAGCCCTAATAATCTAATAACGTCTGAAACATCTTGGAGCAACGCAATGCTGCTGTTGATGAATATGGATGTTACTGATACTGTTACTTTACAGTTGCCAGGGCAACAAGACATCATCCTGCAGTCACATGTAGGTCGTCTACATGAATCATTAGCATAAAGACAATGCGGGGCAAATGACTTGTGTCATACAGGTATCAGTTTTCTTATGCACACCTCTGACGCCCGTCCCCCAAAAGTTTTTGACTGTACAATCTAGCTCAGACTTTTATAGGTCAGGACATCCCATATTCCTTTTTCATAAGGAAGCGTCTCAAAACCCACTGCTCTGAAGTTGTCATTGTGATCATTGTTTTTTTTTTTTTTTTTGTTTAACCTCCCACTACTATAACTACAACTACCACAAATAAAATTTCAATGTTATTCAAATGTGTCCCTAGCCTAAGTCATCCTCCTACACCTAAACCATTAATCACACCTTGGTGCCCACTGTCACAGTTCTCATAACAAGAGGGCCTTGCAGGAAACCACCTAGAGAATAGAAAAGAAATGCTGAAAAGTAACATTTGAAAGAGATGACAGAGAAGAGGAAGAAGCATGAAGATGCGTGGGCAGCGGCCCCAACCAATACAGGTCACCCACTCATTTTGTACCTTATCTCGGTTTGTGACACCCACTCGCTTTCACACACACATGCACATACAAACCTGGCTTCAAAAACACTCACATTCACACGACTTACTGGAAGTGACTTCTTAACCTTTAAACATTCCCTCACATTTAGATCCACACACACACACACACACGCATCACCGTACATCCACAACTGCAGAGGGGAAACAATGGCCATTTCTACCTTCGTTTCTAAGCTAGTAAAATACATATATACGTATACACAACTAATCAGCTACACAATCACTTACGCCATGGCCACATTGCTGCCGTCTATGATGATGTGCCGGAGGTCTGGGTGCCCGGGAACGTCCTGCAGGACCAGCCGATAGGGCGTGCGCAGTGACTGCTGAAAGCGGGACATCCCTGTAACAGGAATGGCCCTTGGCAGAGCCGGTGGCTCTGCGTGGGGCAGTGGGACCCGTGGACACGTCTGGTAGGAGCAGCTCGGCCGCGTTTCTGTAGCAGAACTGCGCAGCGCCGTCATAGCCTCCATTCGCATGGGCCCCACAGTCTGTGAGCCACCCCGTGACAAGCAATCAAACCTGGAGTCTGATTTCAGATCTAGAGGTCCAACTGTCCTGCATTTTCTCCCGATCTCTATGACATCATCATCATTGTCCAGTGATGCTGCACTAATTGTTTGGCTCTTCTGGTTCCAACCATTACTGCTGGGCAGCTTGATATTCTCCTTTAGCTTGATCTCTGTTAGAGCTCGACTTTGTACCCGTTCCTTCTCCTTGAGCCGAGAGTGAGTGGAGTTGGAGGGACAAGGGTTAGCAACAGCGGAGGTCTCTTGACTCTTTCGGCTCTCCTCCACAATGCGCTCCAGCAGCAGGAAGGTGTCTTCAGTTTGGCCCGTTTCACGAACTACCCGCTCTACCACATCCTGCTGGTAGCCCATGGTTCTGAAGAAGTTCACCAGACAGCGCAGGTTGGTCTCAGGACTTACGGCATCACCCTCATCAGATATATCGCTAGAGTCCAACACTAGCGTGGCCATCCTCCCAGGTGTCCTTGTCCGTGTCTGGCTGTCATCACGGGCTTTCTCTCTGTCCTGATCCTCGTCTCTTCTCTCCAGTGAGTACTGCCTTTTGGTGTCCCTTTGCTCACTCTCGGATGAGCGCCGCTTGTGAGTTGACCGCCCGTTCTGTACTAGCACGTCAGGAATAGGTACGGGGCTGGATGCCTTGTCCTCAAAGACAGCCTTGTCCTTTGTGGATGACTTTTCCTCAAAGGTTGCAACCAGGATTCGGTTGGAGAGCTCAGTGATGGGAGTGCTGGTCTGAGAACGGTCCTGCTCCACGTCTACACAGACACTAAGCTGCGTGGGGCTCTGCGCCAGCCCCAGAAGCTCCTCCTTTAGGGCGCTGGGCAAAAGCAGCAGTTCCATGGTGTATTTGTCCGCCCGCTCCTCCACAAAGTTCTTAAAGGCTCGCTTGACCGAGGGCTCCCGGTCAGCTGGCAAGCTACGTTTCTCTTGGAAGAGGGCAACAAACTGTTGCACGCGGCTCTGTGCCATTACCACGGCTTCAGCACAGCCCAGAAGCCTCAGGCGGCCCGGCTGCAGCACCTGCACCTCAGCGCTTGTGTCTCGCAGCAAATGGTCCAGAAAGAGGCCACCAGCACCAGCAAAGATGCAATGCATGTCCACTGGATACCTTTCTTCTTTATGCAGCTCCGGGTCACAAAGGCCCTTAAGGTACTCCTGTAGAAAAACAATTGTATGGCTGCGTTATGCATCAAACAATAAAACTTGCTAACTATTTGTCTCTATGATTTAGAGAATGCAATTGCATACAACAGCTGGACTGGTCGACAAGTGGCAGGCAAGCATGGACTTATAAACTTATAAAATAAACAAGCAAGACTTTACAAAAGTATTGCGCAATACAGTAATTATGGGTTGAACTGGCAGAATTAATGAGTTAAAATGAAACCACAATTACTTAAATGCAATACCCAACACACCCAATTCAATGAGTACATCATATTTATTATCGCTGCTGAGGAGATGTTTTCAGTGGGTTTTGTTTATTGGTTTGTCTGGCTGGCTGACAGCAGGATTACAGAAAAACTACAGGGCTGATTGTCACAAAAGTTGGTGGAAGAACTTATTAAATTCTCTGGATCCGAGTGGTGGTATGGATCCATATATTACAAATTGAATTGAATTGAGTACAAATGAACCGAGTTTGTCGCGTCTGTGCGATGACGGAGGTCTCTGAGTGCACTCCTAGTATTTATAATGTCATTACGTCATACAGATGGTCATGTGCCAACAGAACATCTTTTCTTTATTTATGATAATATATGTATTTATACAGTACCATATCAGGACCTTGAAAGAACTGTTTCAAGGATCTAACAGCAGAGGTTTGACATCACTTCATTTACAAATATATTACCAGCGTTCCTACGTAACCATTCTAAACTATTTAGCAATAACAGTCCTGACTTTTTTTTTGAGTTTGGTACAAGGTATGGAAAGGTCAACACTACAGGTTGGGAAGTGGACTGGTTTTTTATTAACCACTGGGAAAGTTATTATTACTATTATCCTCAATATCACACTGCACATTAAAACAGCATGAACAAAGCAGATTCCCATCTCAAAACCAGCGAGTGTTTCTGTTTGACTTAGAGTAACGTGGTGAACGTGGACCACTCTAGCCTACTGAATACGCTTTATGCTACGCGATTGGGAAACTGATAATCGACTGCTTTGGCGTTCAGGAGGACAAAAATAAAGAGACCAAAATAACACGCATGCCCTAGGATATGTACATTTTCTTAACAGCTGACTCAGAAAGTGAGTATGTAGGTCTGTGATGGAATGACTGGTTTTCCACTCCTTCGTTGCAAGCGTCATCATGACACAGGAACACCCCCCCACCACCACCACCCCAAAGCAGACCATTACATCAACAAAACGAAGCTGAGATTCCTCTCCATTTAGTTCGAATGAGCAGTCCGTTTACCGAACATTACAGGCGCAGATTGCCAGTAATGACAAAGGGGCTGACGTTCAGCTCTGAAGGACAGCAGAAACTGAACTTTAAGTATAAAATCGGGGGTCCCCACTCTGACATGGCAGAAACAAAAAAGTGTGACAGAGCTGATGTCATGACAGGATACGTGACACGTCCTAACACTAGGTGGATGCCCTACAGGCAGATTCATCAAAAAATGCCGGCCCATGATCACTGCAGTTCGATGACGAGTCACTTCTTGTGTGAGGATGACAATCCGTGACAAAACAATGTACGACAGAAACGGTTATGTTGCACGGCAGCGGTTCTGATTTCTAAATCTGCTTTGGTGTTTTATGACTTCTCATCCCTCCAGCTCTGTGCTGTGTGTTTTCTGACCTAATAAGGCGTTCAAACAAAAACAAACCCACACTGTGACTAACATCAGGTGTAAGCGTATGAGAAGGATTACATTCGTGTAGAAACACGTGTTAGGTTTGGCTTGATGTTATGAATTCAACATCAAAAATCACTCCACATTAGACACCACCTAACTAATCAGCCGTACAGCAGAAACACCCGGCTAGGCAGGGTGGTGTGGTGTGGTGTGGTGTGGTGTGGTGTTTGGTGTTGGATGAAGCCGGTGCTGGGTTTTCCAGCCTTGCACTCATCGGCGTGTGGATATTCCACATTTCCTGGCAGCAGCTCTTCTTACTTCCGCTTTGCAATTCAACGTAAACAAAGCCTCGTCAGGAGAACTGACTAATGAAGCACACTCAATAGTGGAGCACTGTGTCATGTCAACCTCACAGCTTCTAGGTAGTTTTTTTCTCTTTGGTATTATTACCGTAAACTACAGGGAAGAAATCAGACGATGAGGGTTATTTAAAAAGCTGCCTGCTGTGTTTCTGGGACGGGATTGAAGAGAAGCCACTTCCTTACTGCGATCAGGCAGAGTGATCACCTGAATGATGTCAGTTTTATCTCGCATTCATTCATATGGGACTGGTAACAAGTTATAGCCACAATTATAATACAGACAAACCCAAAAAACAAGCATACTGTACATCATTTTACAAACCGATCCACATTAGACCCATATTAATGTCACTACTCTACTTAACTATCACTCATCAGAGGCTATACTGTATATGTATATAAATATATATGTATACATATAGATATACAGTTAAATACGGCTATAACTACACTATAGTTGATTTACCTTTGCTTTCGATACATCCTCTTTTTTCCCCTTGAGCTGAAGCCAGATTTGCCTAGACGCTTTACTTCCGTGGGCTCCAACAGTGTGGTCCAACAGGCCAATAATCGTAAACGCTACCTGGAAAACTTGCTCGACTCGAGCCTTTGCGCATTTTAAATCGTGTTGTTTGCTTTCGTGCACTGCAAATTCGTCGTTGGTCCACGCCTCGGACAGGACTTTAGCAGCCGCAGGAGGGCGGCTGTTCCCCGGCGGCGCCGCGCAGGTTAGCTCGCTGATTCGCTTCATGCCTGGGTAGGGCCGCGTTGTTGACATTTTCCCTTTTCGACTTGCTGTTTATTCTGTCGACGGCGGCGACGCTATACAACACACACGCTGGAAAACGACTCGCTTCCCCCCTTCATGATTTCGGCAGTAATCATCTCTGTCCTCGACCTCAATAAGTGGCACACTACAGTGTGGCGTTGAACTTTTAGTTAGCGTAACTAAGCTGCATCCGACAACCCGTAGAACCCGGAAAACCCCCCGCTGACGTCATCAGCACGCGACTCTGACTCTAATCAAACCGCAGTAAATAAAGAAAAGTACAGTGTGATCAAAATAAAGGAGAAGTACATATTTAGACAACAGTCTAAAGGGGACAGAGAACCAAGTGCAATTAAATATATTTATGTAAAACATGTGACCTATAAAACCTATATAAAACTTCACGTTTAACTAATGTTTCAGAAACGCAGGTCGCCGGCACATGGAGTTTAGCAAGTCTAAAGAAACCGATTAAAAGTGTATGGCGACGTTTATAGGGTTTTATTATTGTATGTTCATTTATTAGAATTACACATAAAGTGATATTTCAAGCCTTTTTGCTTTCATTTGGATCATTATGACTTTAGCTCGTGGGATTCAGAAATCCAGTATCAGATTATTAGAATATTTCATAAAATCAAACAGGAAAGGATGTACAATACAGAAATGTCCATGTTCATTTATACACTCAGTACTTGGGGCTCCTTTACCATGAATTACTGCATCAGTGCAGTGTGGCATGGAAGCAGTCAGCTTGTGGCACTGCTGAGATGCTATTGAATCTGGTCTGAGTCAGACAGACCAGATTCTACATTCTACATTCTACATAGGACACAGGTCGTAGAGTTGGCTGGACAATCAAGCACAGTGAAACGATGGTCACCATTTGGTATAGTTTTGGCACTGTGTTCAGGTGTTCAAGTCCTCCTGGACAAGGAAATCGGCATCTCCATTAAGCTTGTCAGGAGATGGAAACACATATTGCTGTAAATTCTCCTTGTAGATAACTGCGCTGATTTTGGACTTGATAAAACACAGTGGACAAACACCAGGAGATGACCTGGTACCCCAAACCCCTCACAGACTACAATTCAGGACAGGAAAAGACTGCAGAGAACAGTGAGGACTGCTGAGAATGTCATCGGAGTTTCTCTGCCCTCCATTCAGGACTTGTACTGCACAAGGACCAGGAAGCGGGCAGAGAAAATCATCACAGACTCCTCACACCCGGGTCACCACATGTTTCAGCTCCTACCTTCTGGCAGACGCTACAGATCT
>JANCOA010000040.1:19521260-19531915 GCA_024363135.1 Leptodoras oyakawai
CAGGTCCAGGGCACCAATCTTGGGCACCAACCTTTCCGTATTTTAACCACAAAGAGGTTAGGTTTCTCGAAAGGAGAATTTCTCTAATAGAGACATCACGCCTGAAAACGCTGACAGGCAGAACCCGAGGCCTCACTCACACTGGGAATGCGTGTCAGACTCGCAGTAATGCATGCCCTCTTATCTGCATCTTTGTCTGGAATTCTGATGAGAACATTAACACGGATTCTCGGCTGTTAAAAGCTGCAAAGAAAGAATTGAACAGTACGTGTTTTTTGTTGCATTCATGCAAATGATATTCATTATGTACTTATGACATTCTGGTCTCATCTGACTACATGAATGTTTTACATCTAGGAAATTCGAATCATCTACCAGAGCACGTGCTAAATGAAAGGGCTGTGACAATTACAGGAGTTTTTGTGTTATTCAGTGCTCAGGTTCACTGCTAGACCTTGAATCTGCTGCTTTCATCATCTTGCCCGGAGTGTTTAAAATTCAGTTCTGAGACTTTGCTTTAGTACAACAGTTTCCTCCTAATCTCACACTGATCAAGCGGGTTTGTGCGGAATCTGTTTTGTTGCTGAATTTGGACTTGCACTCAGGTGTAATCCATACAGCCATATGGCCAACAACAAAACTTCAGCTTTCTAAAACCCAAAACGTTTCACTTTATGGAATTAGAGAGCCGTAACGTTGTAACAGCACAACTCTGCCGGTCAGTCATTTCCGTTTTTTTTTTTTTCCAGTCTACCAAGAAAACAACAAACAAGCTAACCATGAGTAAACATGAGTCTGACCCAGAAGTGCACATTGATTGACTTTAATTTCTGCATTAGTTCCTCTTATGTATGTTTATTTCTCATAATGGTAGGATAAGATACTTAGAGACGTTTATTATCTGCATCTAACACCCATTTACATGGTCAGAATGCATACAGACTCAAGTGAGGACGCAATCAGGCAGTCGAGCTCCGTCTCTTGAGTTCTGGGTTGTTGTTTGCTCTCCCTGACCTGCTCATCCATTGTTTTGGTGGATGATGAGCAAATTAGGTTTGTTGTCTGTGAGGTTGAGTAGCTGTGTGTTTGAGGCGAGCCAATGTTTCATTTCCAATTTAATATCTCTGACTGTAATTAAGGTACAGGACAGCTTAAGGGCTACTGATACAATCACGGGCATCTGGCATGTTTTTCGGGAGACTAAACCTGACTGCAAGCAGAAGGAGACATAGTCCTCGCTTACAGCCGTACCAGCTTAAGAACATAGAATCTCATCCGATCTCGGAAGTTAACCAGGATCGGGCCTGCAAGCCGGTTTTATGCCGTGCGATTAGAGCAGTCTTTTAAGATTATTACTTGTCACACTGGGGCCAATTCTATAAGAGGCTGCGCCATAAGGTGCCCTCCATATTCGATTATTAGACGTATCTAATGATATAACATGTGCTTAAAGAAAATCGCAAGGTCCTGCTTATATCATCAATCAGCACAGTTATGGCTGATTCAGAAACGGGTGCTGCGTAAAGAGAAAGATAGTTTAAAGTGGGCTTGAGGTCATTTTTTTTTTCTGTCCATTATCATATTTGACTTAAGTGTCGCCGTTGCTGTATAGAGTTCTATGGTCATAAGATGAGACTGGTGGTCTGCGTAACATGAGGTGCTCACCTGCGGCCGTTTTGGTGCCACGGCAATCAATCGCAACTCAGGACCAAATAATTCATTTATGATGATTGATTTTTCTCTGCGACAGCGAAATCTGGCCAAAAATAATGCACTAATTATCCAATTTTGTTTCCATGTGAGAAGCGCTCCTTCATTTTTCTTTTAGCATTTTGTGCATTTTTAAGTCATTCATCTCTCAGACCTCTAATGGGAAGACACAGAGCCCTGAAGACAGGGGATGACTGTTCTCGGATGCATAATGGGGAAATGTAAATGTGTGTCATTTGTTAATGATGGGAGGATTATAACTCCTCTGCATACTGCTTTTAGCTCTCTCTCCCTCTCTCTCTCTCTCTCTCTCTCTCTCTCTCTCTCCTCTTTCCTCCTGCTTTTCTTCTTCTTTAAATGTGCAGACAGTATTTTTTTTATCCCATCCACTTTCCCCCGGCGTCTGTCCAGGCAGTTCTGTTTAAACATGCAGAAATAAGTTGTCATTAGCACCGTCCTCCATAAGCCAAGCAGATGTGTCCAGAGACACGCACCGCCCCTTCTTCCCGCCTCTATTTCTTTCTTTCTCACATCCTTTTCCCCCTCAAGACATCCTTTTCCTTCACGTCTTTATGAGTTTGAAGCTGTACTGTCCTCCACCGATACAGGTGTTCTTTACATCACAATAGTTTACCTTTTCTGCATGGTAATGGTGTATTTTGTAGTATACACAATTTTGAGTATACTTGGAATGTAACTGCAGCTATGTTCTTAAATATTTGTGCTTTTTAAAATAGGAATGGCCTTGTAACGGTTTAAGCGATGAATACAACACAGCAGGTCTTGTTGATTTAGGAAAATAATCAACAGTGGGGTGTAATACAGCCCATAAATTGCAAAGCAGAGCTGGGCAATAATTCAATATTTATCCTCGTATATACGCTTTTCTAAGTATACCGTGGATATCATCCATACTTAAAGACAGACTGCAGACGTTATAAAGCGAGTATAATTAAACTGGATTTGCCGCAGTGCATTCTGGGAAACCTTAAAAAATATCACTATGTTCATACTTTTTAAAACTTCATAAAAAAGTCCATTTTGTCATCTGTGTCTTGTATCAGGAAGTTTGCCTTTAACTACTAGTTTTAAAAAGTGTAGTTCTATATCAGGGGTGCACGGTGGCTCGGTGGGTAGCACTGTCACCTCATAGCAAGAAGGCCCTGGGTTCAATCTGCGGATGGGGTGGTCTGGGTCCTTACTGCATGGAGTCTGCATGTCCTCCTCGTGTCCGCGTGGGTTTACTCCGGGTACTCCGGTTTCCTTCCACAGTCCAAAGACATGCGCGTTAGGTTGATTGGTATCTCTAAAGTGGCCCTAGTGTATGTGTGTGTGCGTGAGTGTGTGTGTGCCTTACGATGGATTGGCGACCTGTCTAGGGTTGTTCCTGCCTTGCGCCCTTTTGCTGCCGGCTCTACCGTGACCCTGAAAAGGAGTAAGTGGGCAAGAAAATGAATGAATGAACGAATATATAGATTCACTGACTACCTTGCTGCTAACAGAAGACAAGCAGGAAGGCCTCCATGGTTTTTCCCAGTTTGTAGCACAGAGGTATAAAATGACTGGAATTCTGATTTCCCACTTTTCAGTTAAGTTGAACGCAGCATGAGTCATCCATCAGAGTTCCATCAAAAGCCACGCCCCCAAAACACACCCTGATAGAGTGTGTAAGAGGCGCAGCTTTTTGACGTAACTGACAGGCCTGAGTGGTGGATATTGTTGATCCACATGTTAGTTTTTTGGGCATTTGAGACACTGACATGTTCGGTTGATTTTCTTTTTGGTCTTTGTAAAAAAAGTGAGTCTAGCGAGGAAAATGCATTTCTATTAAAAACGTTTGAAATAAATGTACCAGGGAAAATGCAGACAGTGAATGTGGTGAGTGATCAGGTGTGTTACCATGAATCCATTTTACTGAAATAGCAGATACCTACACACATGCACACACACACACGCACATGCTGAAACCCATAGCCACCTTGCAGTTCTACCTTTTCACACTCAAGAGGCCTCGATCTCTCTCTCTCTCTCTCTTTCTCTCTCACTCACACACACACTCTCACACACACACACACACACACACACACACACACACACTCTCTCACACACACACACACACTGCAGCAGAGGCAAAGGGCAGAGTGCCAGGGGGAGAGCTGTTATAATAGTTTTAACCCTGTGCTCAGGTGTGGCTTGCCTTTGTCAAGTGAAATGTCAGGGAAAAGCACTGCCCCTGGGACACACACGCCGAGAAAAAGCGCGCAAGGCTGTCTGCTTCCACACTCTTTTCAAAGAGCCCTGCCATGCCTGCTTTACGTACACACCCTCTCATGCACACATACACACACATACGAACATACACTCCAGAGTCCATTAACCAAACAAAAAGACCTACACACATCACCACAATCACACTTGCTTTTATGCACACACCAAATTCATTTCCAGACACACACACACACACACACACACACACATACTCACATACTCACCCAATCAGTCGCCCTCACATAAATGCTCTTATGCCTATAGTGTGAAGGAGTCTCTCAGAGGGAGCTCGAGTCTTTTTGTGCTGTTTAAAGTGGGATGCTTTGTGCAAGTGTGTTTGCGCATGAGTGTGTGTGTACGAAGCTTTAATTGTGTCTATGTTAGACTTCATTTACAGTAGGCTGTAAAAGAGAGAGAGAGAGAGAAAAAGAATGTGAATTCAGTTGTGTCATGGCCTATTTATTGTGTGCATAAAGAGTGACTGAAGAGAGCGGCAGGAGGTGATAGAGCAGTGCCACTAGTGTTTGTGTGTGTGTGTGTGTGTGTGAGAGAGAGAGAGAGAGAGAGAGAGAGAGAGAGAGAGAAAGAGTGCATATGAGAGAGAGCCTCTATTCTGTTCTGCATCTTCCCATGTGTAGGGCTCCCCCCAGGGACCTGGACCAGCCTCAGGCAGGCTCTCATACACCCATTACAGCCCTCTATCTCTCTCACTCTCTCACCCACTCACTCACTCACTCATCCACTCTTACACACACACACACACACACACACACACACAAGCACGTACAGTCTGACGTCAGTGATGTGGCTGGTTGCTCCCCTGGGTGTCAGGAGCAGTCTTTGTTCCCCTCTCCCACTTCCTCTGCCTGTCCTTTGTCCCTAGAAATAGCTGTCCAGTGTAACTGCCTGATCGGAATCCTCTGCATCCTGGACGGGTCACAAGACAAACCTGCCGAGACCAAAAATGAGAAAAGTGACAGAGGGATGGATGGATGGATAAATAAAGAGAGGAAGGGTGTGAAATGAGCGGCAGTGTGGAGAAGAGACCGATAACCGGGGAGCAGAATGGGTGTAGGTGATTGTACATTGATTTGTCTGAGACGGTGACACAGGAGCCTCCCTGGAGAGAGAGAGAGAGAGAGAGAAAGAGAGAGTGTGAGTGAGTGATGGGGGTTGAGTGTTCAAAGTGGAAGGCCTGTGTATTGGGGTTAAAGATCTGGAGCATCCTTCGGCTGTTCTCCCGAGCTCCGCCGTGCTAGCAACTTTTAACCGTGCTATTTAAACCTGCTTTTTCAGTTGGGTGCAGACTGGAACACACACTGAATAAGTCAGTATGCTGTGTTTTTGGTGTGGGGAAAGGTGAAGTGGGGTGTCCGACGACCTCGTCTTTAAACTCGCCTGTCTCTTTCCTTTCTCTTTCTCTTCTTGTGCTTTCCTTTCCCCTTTACCATTTGTCTTTCGTTCCTTCTTTTCGTGGCATTTAATGAGAGCGTCTCCGCTGGAGCGCAGCGGGGCCATGGCGGGCCTGCTCTCTGACTGGCTGGTGGGAGCGCCCTACTCGAGTAATGAACTCCCCGGGGACGCGGCACAGCAATGCAGGCCGCTTTCCATGCTCCATTCCCAGGGCGGCCTGGAACTGCTGCTGATGGAGGAGGGACTGAAGGCTTTCTGCTGCCAAAGTGTGCGGCCTGTGAGCGGGTAGATAAAGTGGGAAGGGGGTGTGGAGGAGAGGGACTAAGGGAGAGTGTGTATTCGCCTGTGTGTGTATGTGGACAGGACTCTGACAGCTGCAGGGGCTCAAGGCTGACTGGTGTGTGCCTGATAAGGGTTCAGTGCGGATCACAGACTCAGGGAAAGTATTAGCACGCACACACACGCGCACACACACACACACACACACACACACACACTGGCACTGTGTGAGAAAGTTAAGGAGAGCTAAGAGGAAAGGCAAGAAGGGCTGTGTGTGTAGATGTGTGTGTGTCTGTGTGTGTTAGGTGTGATTGATTGAGAGGAACATTAGAGGGGCACACATCACCTTAGGCAAATGGTTTGTCATCCATCCTGTCTTCTGCGCTTTTTTTGGACCGGACTCTCATTTAACACAATACGTTGCTCTTGTGCTGATGCTACAGCCAGCTTACATTAGGTCCACATTTTATGTAGCACCACATGAGTTTAACCCCTGATATTCCAACCATATACAGAGTTTAGGGATCTGTCAAAAAACAGTATTTACTTACAGAAAAAAGATAAGTTCCGCCTTAAAACAATCTAAAACATCTAAAACAATTTGCAATACAATTAGTCATTCAAGAAAGTAGTAAAAACAGGATAGAGCAGTGTGAGGGGAAATCTCAGTGAAGGAGGCGGGAGAAACGACAGAGAAACCATACTGACAATTTGTGTGCGAATACGCATGCATAATCACACTGCGTGTATAAGAATTCTTATATAGTAGCCGTGGGCAACACGGTGGCTCGGTGGGTAGCACCGTCGCCTCACAGCAAGAAGGTCCAGGGTTCACGGCAAGAAGGTCCCGGGTTCACGGCAAGAAGGTCCCAGGTTCACGGCAAGAAGGTCCCGGGTTCAATCCCCGGATGGGGCAGTCTGGGCCTTTCTGTGTGGAGTCTGCATGTCCTCCCTGTGTCTGCGTGGGTTTACTCCGTGTACTCCGGTTTCCTCCCACGGTCCAAAGACATGCATGTTAGGTTGATTGGTGTCTCTAAAGTGTTCCTAGTGTGTGAGTATGTGTGTGTGCCCTATGATGGATTGGCTCCCTGTCTAGGGTTGTTCCTGCCTTGCGCCCTATGCTGCCGGCTAGGCACCGGCTCTCCCGTGACCCTGAAAAGGAATAAGCGGTCAAGAAAACGAATGAATGAATATAGTAACCCCAGGTGTTGGAAATAAGTAACATATAAAACACATAGGGTTAGGGTTAGGGTTAGCGTGATGCCCATTTTAAAGTCGATTATTTGCTGGAACATCATAGCCTGAATAGATTTATTCCTCTTCTTCTACAGCATTTGACCAGAATGAGACAAATCATCATTTTATTTATTCCTTTAGGTTTGTTCTAGCATTATTATAGCTTAACGAAGCATGAATCCGGTTCCCCAGCACTACCTAGTGCGTATTCTAAACGCCATAAACGTAAATGTCCACAAAACAAGTTAGTTCCTTTAATCACTTTTAATTTTTTAATATACAAGTTGCTGTAAAGAAACAGCATTAAATCTGATAGTTAGGAAGTGCCGACACTGGAGACTGCTTCCATACAGTGTAAATGGACATCTCCTTGCAGAAAACATCGCTATATCAAACAGTGGCACGTTTTTTTCATGCATTGATGTGGAGTGTCTGCCAAGCAAGTTGTTGTTACTGTAACACGAGAATGTATTAGAAGGAGTGCGGTAATATACACACGTGCTTTACCTTAGGGCAGAATCACTGCCAGTGCTGCTGATGCTATAGAAATCCGAATCAAGGCTTTGGGCTGCAATGTGATAGAGATATCATTAGTAAATAAATAGAAAGGACATGAATGTGCAAGGCTGCGGTGTGATTCCAAAAATTGAAACTCTTTTACTGACCACTAGGTGTAACAGCAGAGAACGCCACTTAAACACATGACACACTTTCCAAAAGTAAAAGAAAACAGTAAGCGCAAATTAAATAAGATTGTAAGTCTTAAAGTAAGGGTTGTTTTTCCCCTATGTAATAACACTCCATTGTATGTCCTTAATTATTAATTTTTAGTAATACAGCATATTTAATAACTTGAAACACTAGTAAGTAATAAAACACTTGGGGGTTTGATTTAATTTAATTTTTTTTTCATATTAATTTAATTTTGGGGCATGTGAGTGAGTGTGTGCTGCTACAAAAGCACGCCCTTCCTCTGTGACTGTCTACACTGCGTGTGTGTGTGTGTGTGTGTGTGTGTGTGTGTGTGTGTGTGTGTGAGACAGACAAATTGAAATGAGCTTAGAAAGTTTAAAAAGAAGACAGACAGGTGTGTGTGTGTGTGTGTGAGTGTTTGTGTGTGTGTGTTTGTGTGTGTGTGTGTGTGTGTGTGTGTGTGTGTGTGTGCAAGCATGTCCATAACATAATATAGGTTCTTCTTCTTTACTATTCATATGTAACCCACATTGATTTTGGAGGTAAAAGATACGCACTTGTCCTACACATGGAATATTTTGCTTTGCTTGTTCTGTGATTGTTCGTGTCTAATGGGAAGGTTTGGCTGCTGCTCTGCCATTAGAGAAGGGGCCACGGCGCTCCCGCTGCTCAGGGGCTCGGCCAGGGGGAGAGGCTTGAAAGCCACTGCACGTCCATATTTGAAGCCATTTCCATGTTTCAGTTCTCCTGTGTTATTAAAAAGTAGAGGTGGGGTGGCGTTTGAAGTCGGGATGGGGCTGTACTTTTAGGCCGGTCCCACTGCAATCCTTTTTTCTGCTGCCGAGGCCAAGCAGCTAGCAGCCACCATTGATCTGCTGCTCCTGCCATGCCTGCCCTCCACCACGCTCTGCAGGAAAGCCCGATTATGTGGTGTTGTGCATGCCTGTGTGTGCTGGCACTTGTATTTATGGGTTACATTCATGTATGTGCATATGTGAGGGTCCATGTGTGCTCTTGTGCTCTCATGCCTGTGTGTAGTTTCTGTTCTGTGTGTGTGAAGGTCAGCTCAGTTTCTCCTTCCCAGAGAACAGCCCCTGGGGCGATGCCAGAAGTTCCCAACAAAAGTTTTTTTAATTTCTGTCGGGCAGTCACAGTGGACAGCCATCCCCTTTGGGCCAGCGGGAGAGCTCCCTGCGTGGGCTGGGGCCTTGCTGGCGGAGGGGGAGGGCCAGAGTGAGATCTGGCAATGTTTGTACGGCCCAGTGGGGGTTTGGGTTCTGTGTGTGTGTGTAAGACTAGTGCAAAGGCAACCCCAGGAGCCAATGGATTGGAGAAGTTTTCCACAGAGGCCCCGTCCTCGCCCTCTTTCACCCCATGCTTTGGCGGATGTGGGCCGTAATTACTGGACCCCCTGGCCTCTCTCTTTCTCGCAGCCCCAGCCTTTGATCTGTTTCATGTTGAGCACATTTTTCCCCTGCTCGTTCTACCTTTGTCTCGTCCTCTGGTTCTTTTCTCAGCCACTCCTTTCTTTCCTGGATGACCCCCCTCCTCCTCCGCCTCTTCTTTGAACACAGACACTGTGCTGTCTTTAATACACAATGAGACTGTATTTTTTCCCACCCCCTCCATACTCATTTAGAATTAAAGTTTTGAAGAAGTTATCTCCTTTTGTTGATGGCCATGTAAAACTTCATACAGATTTTTTTCCCTGTCTTTCTTTTCCTGCTGTGGCCTTGACCTTGAAAAGTGGCACGCTTCTTTATCACAGATCCACCAATGCGCACAAGAGCGAAGGAGCAGCGCACAAAGCTAATGGCCGGCCACTCCTCAGGTTGTGCAGTCGTTTAGGATTGCTTCCCGAGTTTCAAAAAGTCCTTCTCGTTTGAACAGCAAAAGAAAGGACGGGGGAAAGAAGCGGCGCTTGTGTGCGGGCGTGTAGCAGAGCGTCTCGGGGTGAGCCTAGGTGTTTGCGACAAAATAATAACGCAATTATGAAAACAGACCAAAGTGAGTAAGCGGCCCCCACCTGTTGTCGGTGGCTCTGTGTGTTGTTTAGCGCGCGTCCTGCGGGGCATTGATCCGTAGCCTCCCGCTTGTGTGGGGGATTGGGGCCGCTTTTTGTTTGCGAGGTAATGGCATTGTTAGCATAATGCTCTGTTGATTTGCTATTCACAGTGGTTTGATACAGCTATTCTTCTGGGCTAATTGCCACACCACATAGCGCTCGGCGCTGTCGAAAGCTCACATCTGATGGCGCTATATCAGGGCATGGATGTGATTAGCTTTTGTTAACAGAGACCCGTGGCATTTTGTGGCAAGAAAAAAAAATTATTTAAAACAACAAATCTGTGCCTGTGACCCTTTTCCCTATTCGTTCTTACTCTGCGCTTGTTAGAAGTGGGTATAGGAGGCAAGAGCACACCAAGCTAATTATTTATAATACAGGATAGAGTTTCAGAATATCTGGTGCAAAACACCTGGTTACATAATGACATTATCATCATGTTTGGACTTCACAAGTCCTAATACTTAAAGTCGTTGGGGAAAAATCCCTACAATACTACAAGACCAAATATTAATATACTAAAAGAACGTCTCCGAGATGTGATCTGAGGTCTGGGATGACATTTGGGATGACGAGGCTTATTTCAACAGTGGTAGCCACCCAGTTTCAGAATTGTGAGACTGACAAGTGAGTGTGAAGAGGAGAGAGACACACACAGACACACAGTGCTTCATTAATAACGGTGATTAGCTGGGCTGAGAGAGGTAGAGAGAGACAGGAATGGAACACTTCTGTAATAACAGCATTGAGGTGGAGCTCTTTCCATGTCCTTGAACCTCGGCTGGGCGCTGTGGTGTCCCCCTGGGGAGTGCACTGTTTAATACCACAGTAATTATCCTCTCCTTTCTCAATACTGCCATCCGGGTGTCTCCTTCACCCCATACTGTGTGTGTGTGTGTGTGTGTGTGTGTGTGTGTGTGTGTGTCTTTATAGTCCACACATCCAGTATTTTACTTAATCTTCTTAATATACTGTATTTGTGTGCCTGTGT
>JANCOA010000040.1:19532015-19543294 GCA_024363135.1 Leptodoras oyakawai
CATACACACACACTCTTTTGTGTAATGTGTTTACCTGAATGTTAGTGTGTCTCTCTGTGTGTGCAGTTAAGCTTGCTATCCAGGGCTTGTCTGTGTGTGTGTGTGTGTGTGTGTGTGTCACTAATGGCAGGTCCAGGTGTTCCTCACAGCTCTAGACTCCCATGAGATGAGCAGGGGCTCCCGGGGTGCCAGTCTGGGCAGAAGTTTCACGCCTCTGTCTGCTTGTGTAGGTCCTCTCCAGGGGCCCCGTGGCTCCTCTGGGAAACGGTTCCAAACCCCTCATTCTTACCCCTCACCTCCATCGGTTCATACCAGCTTTATTTGTTTCTCCAATCCGCCCGAGTGACTTATGACTTATTTACACTGACAGAGAAAGAAAGGAAACTGCTGTAGTTTTCCTAATCCTGCTGTAGGGGGCGTCTCAGAAGTCCCAGAAGTCCAGACTTCCAGTCTCAGGTTCATACAGTAAGATGTGATCTGTGAATGCAGTCTTATTTAAACAGTCTATAAATCACATCACCACACATGAGCATGTGTTTACTTTCCGCATGGCCTGCTCCGGTCACGAGGGTTACTCTGAACTGTAAAGCAGTTGAGTCGGTACATAGAAACTAAACACTCGCGTAAAGTGAGCTGCTTATCATGTCTTTATACTGTATATGTCATACGTCAACGTGAATAGATGTACACCGGATTATCAGTCAGTCTAGCAGTAATTAGCAGAGTTTGTGTTCATGTCGAAGCAGCAGCAGTTCTAAGAGTATTTAGCTGGACATTTTGTATACACGCCTAAAGTACACGATGAGTCATCAGTGTGACTGGAACCGCACAAGTCTGCAATTAAAGTAATAGTAACACCAAATCAGTTTCCTATATACTTTCTTCAGGAATGCCTTACACCAAGAGAGATGTGCAAAAAAAGCTCTGAGACACTGGATGTGATTTCATTGGTGGCATTTAAATAAATGGGCCATGTTACACAAATAATTGGCTATTAATGCAGCCTTTGCAAAGCCATAACACACCTTTTGTGTTACAGCATGTTTGTGTGGAATCACACACACACACACACACACACACACACACACACACACACACACACACACACAAGCGTGCACAGTTTTGAGTCAGTATGACACATTCTCTATTAGCTTCCCCCTGTAGTGTGGCAGCCTGCAGGCACACAGACTATTTTTAACAATGAGGTTTGGCTGATTGAGTTCAGAAAAATGAGAGATGGTCAGAGACAAGCGTGGCCGTCTACCAGGCGAGCCAGGCTACAGACCACACACACACGCACACACACACACATACCACTCATCAAGGAGTGTCAGTTGGGAGTTGTCTCTGTTTTACCTAATTTATTTCACATTGCTCTTAGTGCTGAAATACCCCAATCAGCCATGACATTAAAACCACCTGCCTAATATTGTGTAGTTCCGCCTTGTGCCACCAAAACAGCTCCGACCCAAGGCATGGACTCCACTCTGTGGTGTCTGGCACCAAGGCTTCAGCAGCAAATCCTTTAAGTACTGTAAATTGGGAGGTGGGGCCTCCATGGATCAGACTCGGATCATATTGATATGTCGGAATTTTGGATGCCAAGTCAACATCTTGAACTCTTTGTCATGTTCCTTAAAGCGGTCCTGAACATTTTTTGAAGTGTAGCAGGGTGCGTCATCCTGCTGAATTAGGGAATACCGTTGACTTGAAGGGATGTACTCAGTACATTAGGCTTTAAGTAACATCCAATGTAATATCACTGCAATGACCCAAAGTTTCCCAGTAGAGCATTGTCCAGAGCATCACACTGCTGCTTCAAACATCTTATCCTCTTCCCATAGTCCATCCTGGTGCCATTTCTTCCCTGATAAGTGACTCACTCACAACTAGCCATTCACATAATGGTAAAGAAGTGATTCATCAGACCTTCTCCCACTCCTCCATGGTCCAGTTCTGATGCTCACATGCCCATTGTAGGTGCTTTCTATGGTGTACAGGCATCAGCATGGTCAGCAGCTCTGATCATTCTGCAGCTAAGCAGCCCCATACGCAGCAAGCTGTGATGCTCCATGTGTTCTGATGCCTTTTTTTTTTTTTTTATCATTACCAGCGTTAACATTTTCAGCAATTTGTGCTACAGTAGCTCTTCTGTGGAATCAGACCAGACGGGCACCCATGACACTGTAGTTGGTTCACCAATTGTCCTTTCTTGGTCCATTTTTTGTAGGTACTAACCAATGCATACCAGAAGCACCCCACATATGGACCTGCCATTTTGGTGATGCTCATTTGGTGAGGTTCCTGCTTCTAACACAGCAAATTTAAGAACAGATTTATGAGTTTTTATAACAGACTCATAAATTAAAGCTGGGTTAGTCTTTTCATAGAGTGCACTAGCATTTCAGAGGGAAGAATTTGTGGTTGTTAAGATGTTAAGAACATTGTGCCTCTCGGGTGGGTCTTGTGGCGAGTTATGACTCCTGATGATACCACAGCCATTTGTGACCAAAAGCTCAAGAGGGCAAAACTGGAATTTGTCTTAAGGAGGGATACTCTGGTGGCATACGCTCTGTCTCATATCAATCATAGTGACTATAGCCAATCATGGGTGTCTGGAAGCTCCTAAGTGTACATAAAGTATATAAGAAAGGCTTTGGTTTAACAGTAATGGAGTTACTAGTTAGTGTGTTTGCAGTAGGAAGTAACACTATTGTTATCCGTCAGGAGTATTCGGTGTAGTATTGTCTGGATTTCAACTGCCACAATTTTCAAAATATCAACACCGCTCCAGCTCTAAAACGTCCGACACGGTTGGGATCGTTGCGCTTGTCTCATAAGACTAAAGTATCCCTGCACTCGTTTACCCTCCACACTCATTTTTATCGCCCTTTTTTCCCATCCACTTCCATTGAGTTTCATTTCAGTTTCTAATTTTTTGTCATCAGTTCTTCTGCTTGAATAACACACTGCATACACACTATGACCAGACTGATCAAATGGATTTACACTCCCAGCTACGATATGCTTACACACAAAACACTCCTATGTTTGATTAAAAGTATTGGCACCCCAAACTTCAGACTTACAGACACACACACACATTAATGCGAATGGTGCTGATGCTAAAGTCACTGCTTTGCTGCAATCACACTCGCATTTTCTTCAGGAAATGCACGTCTCTAGTTGTAGTTGTAGGTTTGAATTCAGATGGGCAGTTGTAAAGTGACTCAATAAATGTCTAAAATGTGACTATTTTAAACACGTATTGCAATAATTAAAAAAAAAAAAAAAGCACCTTTGCCATTTATTTTCAGTGAGTTTCGAGTCTCAGTACTGGATACCGTTGGCAGGGTTCTGTGGTAAAAAATGTACAGATCATATAGACAGGTGAAAGGTGAAACATGCTGGAGTATTTCCTTAAACAATCCTCACACCCAGTAGCCCAAGCAGTTACCAAAAGAACACTACCAGTTGTTTCTGTGTATCTAAGGCTAATTAAAAGATCTGTCAGTTTACATGTAGAAGCATTTTCATGAAACTCTTCCTGTAGCCGGATGTGATTTGGTGTAAATGCTGTAGCTCAGTGTTTCAGTGTGTTTGTGTGTGTGGGGGTGTGCTAGGAGTCCAAAGCAGGAGCAGACAAGCAGTGAGTGTTAACAGGGGGAGCAGGTGAGCCTTAACCTGATGCTTTACAGCTTCTTTTTGATCAAAGAGAGCCAAGTGGCAGACAAGACGGTGTGATCTCGGCCAAGAGCCTTTGCTGCAGAGCACACGCATCAGAGAGACTAGTGTACGCTACTCCGAGACATGTCCAGTGCTGCATGTTCGCTCATTTCAGGGGCTAGCACTCGAGTTAAGAGAGGTGACAGCGGAGATAAGTGGGGTTGTTGCTGCCCTGATTTCCTGGTACACAGCTGTTTCGCATTGACTTCCAGAGAAAACTCATAGAGACACTCACACGAGAGCTAAAGAGACAGAGGCCCTCCGTGAGAGAGTCATCAAAGGAACATAAGATAAGGGCAAACAAAAGACAGGACAGTTTCTGTCAGAAGGCAGGGGAAAACAAGAGCAGGAAAAATAGGAATCAGCATGATGGAGTGAGTGAAGGAGATGCTGAGAAAGATGTGTGGTAGAAAGCGGGAGCAGATGCCAGATGTCTTGGCCTGCTGACGCTGGAGCAGCGGAGAGACTTGTTTTGGTACACTTCACATGTAATTAATGTGCAGCTGTTTAACGGTGCAGGCCCCCGCCGCTAACACACACCGTGCTGCATTGGAGTCAAACGCCTCTTAACCACTGCCAGTGCCCCTGTCGTCATGCAACCTCGCCTACTCTCTTCTCTGTCCTTCAGACATTCACTGTTAACTTGTTTTACATCTGTATATTACTAACGCAGGCTTAATGAGTTTGGGAAGGCACCTGGTCCTCAGGGATGCACAGACATTTTTTTTGTAGGAGAACCAATAGTGGCAACGGGTTTTTGTGTGTGTTTGAGATACCCAATCACGAAATCAACTTCCTTCTAACGGTATTACACAGATTAAACCTTTATTAAGACGTATTGATGCTGCTCCTGGTGTGTTCCTGTTTCCTATTTGTGAATTTCTTAATGTAATTAGTAATTCTGTGCATTTAAGTGCATTGCTCATGCTAATGTATGTTATTTGGCTTGATCTATTTTGGTATCTCTTCCTAAAAATGTGCATAAGACAGCTAACAGAAAAATGTGAGTCACTGTGTAATTGGCAACAGCACTAGGTGGAGTATAAAGGAATAAAGAATGAACTACCACTGGGTACTGCATCAGTAAACATTATAAAAAGTCAGACACTTGAATTGAAAAATTGTTTCCAAAGCTCCCACTTGTCAGTACAACTTGGGAAAATGTTTATTTGCAACTTTATGCATATTTACAATATTTCCAGTGACACTTAACATCATGACATCATAGTGGTACTGAATTCTGCTTGTGGAAACTATTACAAAACCGAAAGGGTATTAAGATACTCAGGGTCATCATATACCATGTCATCATTCTGACTGCACCCACTTGGGGGGGGGTCTATGAAAGGGAGCTGGGGGACTGTGGGGCCAATTCAACGTTGGGCCCATGTCCCCTGCTTCAGGCCTCCGGCCCCCTGCCCTTCACCTTCCGCCCTGGGAATGAAGCCGGCTGCCTGGGCACTTTTGGGTGCCAACTGCTCCATATGGGCTGTGGGCAGCGTGTGTGTGTGTTTGTGTCCTCCAGGACTCAGGCGGGACTCTGACAGACCGCCTGTTCTGTGTGTCTAAGTGTGTGTCTATAGCTGAATATCCTCCACAGTTCTGAACCTGACTGATTTCCTGTCCGCTGACAGGAGGAGTGTGTCAGGACTTGTGTGTTTTCACTTGAAGTCCTCTGGGAGAAGCACCCAACTGAGTCCATTGGACCTCCTGACTGGAGGGTGTCAGCTTTATCAAGCAGGGATCATCACTGGACAGTAGCGTGTGTATTAGCGCTGCTCCACCGAACAGCACGGCTCACCACAGCTTGGCAACAGATTAGAAGCCAGGGTTGTCTGTATCCCAAACAAGTGTGCGTGTGTGTCCCATCACATAAATATGCCTGTTAAATTAGCAATAGTTTCTTTCTAGCTTATCAGATGGTACCCTGATATTACTTGAAGTAAAGAAAAATATTATAAATGAAACTTTCTGTTTTAATTGTTCTCATATGATACATTTATTTCAAGTGACCTACTAAGCACAAGACATGTGTGGAAGCAGTTCTACACGTGAGGTAATACTTTACTACCTTTACTAATATTTAGTGAACATACAGTGGAGCTGATTTTCTGTTACTGGCAAAGCCTAAGCAAACAAACACAGCTAAGCATGAGAATAATTGAATCGTTAGTGAAACTACAGGGATTATTTTAAAGCCAAAACCACAAGATACTATGCATCTATGGCTGAAACATAAATTTGTGAGGGCACTAGGTAGCGCATTAAGCTTCATGCAGGGCACTTCCCTTACCTGAGAAATGAAATGGTGAAGCATTTAGAGACATTTGGAAAAATGATTCCATGCAAATGTGTTTGATTGATCAGTGATCTGCACTGTTGCTAACTCTACTCAGCTTGCTTGGCAATGGAAATAGTAGCAACATGGAAGATGTCTAGATGGATGGATGGATGGATGGATGGATAGATAAATTGATGTGTGTATGTGTTTGCCCACTGAAGACTAAAGGGGTACAGAACAGCTTGATTGTGTCAGCGTGGTGTCATAGGGGGACTAGAAGACTAAAAGTATATACAGAACAGCATGGAGAAGTGAACAACACTGGAAGGAGTTGGTTTTTCATGCGTGTATGTGTATGTATCTGTGTGATTTTTCAGTATTTTGGTATTTCAGTATTCTATAACAGGCGTTTGGTCTCACAGACTGCTCTCGAAGGACTGTTGACCATGCAGCTAACTCCTGTGTGATGCATCATCTTCTCTCTCTCTGGGTCTCTTCTCTTTATACATCAGTTTCTCTGACTTTCAGGCCAGTTTTGTCTGCTGTCATGTTTATGACTGTTCTATTGCCTAGAGAGAAAGGAAGAAAGGAAGGAGGAAAGGAAGGAATGAAGGAAGGAGTGAATGAATGAGACCTGCCTAAAGAGAAAGTTGACAGAGTTAGAATATCACGGTGTAGTAACAAACCAGTAGAGTAGCAGAGGGTAAAACATAAAGCACCTATAGGGCTGAGGGAAAAGAGAGCCAGAGAGACAGAAAGAGAGAAAAGAGCCTCTTGAAAGTCGCTTTCCCCTGGCCGTTGCTCCAGGCTTGTCTGACTGGCATGCTGGGCGACCATGTGGGAGCTTGGGGTGGAAGTTGTTTTTCTGCCTCCTATAGTGCAGCTCTCCAGCCCGGGGCAGTGGGCAGAGGGCCAGGGGGAAGGGGCTGAGAGCCGAGCAGAAGCCTGCTGGGAAAGGTGGAGGTCTGGGCAGGGGGCCAGGCTCAAAGTTGGGGGTGAGAAGGGGCACTAAGGAATGTGACTAGTTGAAAGGAAGTGAAGGGAAGAGATGCAGATATCGAGTTTCCTGTTCAAATAAAAGGCTGTGGTGTCTGCATGACTTTGTTGCACATGGCTGCATGGTACAAAATCCAGCTCGTTAATAGTATTCTTTATGTCAGCGTCATGTCAGTAACCTGCAACATTTGTATTATCATTGTACCTGGGTCTGATCATTCAAACGAGATGTTCTTATAGAATGCTTTTGGTTCTAAACAGAGAAGTGCATCTATGGATTTGATGCGATTTAGGTTCTCGTTTTTCAAAAACACACAGCATTTGTTGTGGCGCAGTTATTTGTGGAATGTTTATCTTACAATAATTTTATGTTGACTAATAGGACAGCATGCTATTTTGGTTCCTGGCTGACTCTCAAATTTTTCCTGATACAGATGTGTGCCATGGCCAAGCTCAAAAATACTGTAAGATGTCAGATTAGAGACATGCGTAGGGGACTATGTGCTGAAGTTTAATCAGCAATACAGCTGAAGCAGAGTTTTTCATTAAACAGAACTGAGGTTGAGAATTTATATCAGATGGTTGGAAATTCAGGTGTTAATGATGGATAACAAAAAATGGAGTTCTGTGGATCCTCAGTAAATTCTGTTCAACATGCATTTATTTTTAAGAAATTGTCTTGTATAAGGGCAACACGGTGGCTCGGTGCGTGGTACCGTCGCCTCACAACAAGAAGGTCCCGGGTTCGATCCCTGGGTGGGGCAGTCTGTGTCCTTTCTGTGTGGAGTCTGCATGTCCTCCCCATGTCCGCGTGGGTTTACTTCGGGTTCTCCCACAGTCCAAAGACATGCACGTTAGGTTGATTGGTGTCTCTAAAGTGGCCCTAGTGTGTAAGTGTGTGTGTGTGTGCGCCCTATGATGGATTGGCGCCCTGTCTAGGGTTGTTCCTGCCTTGCGACCTATGCTACTTTAGAGACACCAATCAACCTAACGTGCATGTCTTTGGACTGTGGGAGAACCCGAAGTAAACCCACGCGGACACGGGGAGGACATGCAGACTCCATACAGAAAGGACACAGACTGCCCCACCCAGGGATCGAACCCGGGACCTTCTTGTTGTGAGGCGACGGTACCACGCACCGAGCGACCGTGTTGCCCCTATACAAGACAATTTCTTAAAAATAAATGCAATATATGCTACCGGCTAGACACCGGCTCTCCCGTGACCCTGAAAAGGAATAAACGGTCAAGAAAATGAATGAATGAATGAATGAATTAATTAATGTCTTCTATAGGCTGCTAACACTCAATTAAAGTGTCAACTGTAAATTACAGCAAATGTGATTTTACAAACGTAAATAATTCAAAAGTATAAATTATATAAAGTTAAATATAAAGTTAATATATAAATATATATAAATATAAAGTTTATATATAATTAAGTATATTCATATAAATATAAATTAATAGGCATGTGCAGGTGTGTATATGGTCTGACAATAATTAATATATCCTCATTTTCTTGGTTACAGTTACAATCCTTCTGTCATTAATAGCCCAGGTAACAGATCTGATCTGACTAGAAGTGGATGTTTGACTTCTCTAGATAAAAGGTTGGGCTCTGTCTGTGGATTATTATGAACATGGCATGAAGTTGATGCAGCCACTTAGCAATTGTGAGACGGTTATTAGGAATATTTATTATTATTAGGTATATTAGGAAATCTGTGGGTTTTTCTATTTTGCCATCTTATTGTGTAAAAGCTATAATGAACCAACCACACCAACCAGTCTGATATGCTCCAGTATGGGTTCTTCCAGGCTCATATTGGGTGAAACAGAGGGGATCCGTGCATTACTTAAAATTTCTTGATCTCCTTCACTTTCTTTCACTTTTCCCCCTTTTGCCTTCCTTGCTTCTGATAAGGTGGAGAGAACAGACATCAGACTGGGCACATCTTCATTATAGCTTTTCACCATGTTTCCAGCTCTGCATGCCAGCACGTCGGACAGCCCATTAACTAGTGCCGCGTGGTCTTCTCCGGCCTGGGCTGATGGCGGCGTGGGGGTGTGCGCGAGGTGGGGGCGGTGCTCTCAAACCTCCTTTATTGAGACGGCCACCAATCAGGTGCTGCTGGTGGCGTCTTCTGTTATCATGTCCCCCAATTACTGGCTCCGGTTCAAGGCAGGGTGGCGAGCCTACCTCTGGACATCAGAGTGTGCGTCCGCTAGCCGCATCCCCCCAACCTTTTTCGTTTGCTCCACCCTTTTTCCTACGGCTCTTCTCTCCACCTGGGACAGGCCAGCCAGGCAAAGGCCAGCACCACTGGAAATGACACCAAACCAGCTAGATAATTCAGTAATGAGTCACAACATGAAAGACAGTTTGCAGACAGATAGACAGAAGCAGAGAGAAGGACTGACAGAGGGAGACAGAGGGAGGGAAAAAGAAAGAAACAGGCAGTGAAAGAGAGAAGGAGACCATCAAGGCTGGAAAAAGGAAGGGGACTGAAAGACGGAGCAGTGGAGAAGATTGAGGTCCTGTGCTTGTTCTTGGCTTTGGCTGTTTCCCTCTCCTTGCTCTTTCTGTTTCTTTTTGAATTCAACTTTTTATTGAAATTTCTTACCCTGTTTAGTGCTCCTGCCAAGTCCCCCGGCGGACAGATGACAAAAGCCCTCTAAAAGCCATGTGATCTTCCATTTTCCGACAGCCACACTTCTGAGGATTAAGACTATTTAATGACTATAATCTCCCTCTTTCTCAAAAGTGATTTCTCACATTCTCCCACAGTCAGAGGGATTGCATTAGCATTAATAGATTTATAATTCACCAGAATGACCACATGTGCCAGGAGTTTGTTCCCCCATCCTCCTCAGTCTCTTTTATTCCTTCCTCATCTTGCTTCTTTCCCTCTTTTGCTTTCTTTTCTCCAGCTCTGTGCTTGAGCAAGTGTTCCTTTGTATCTCTTGCCCCATGGTAATGTGTATCTGTGCCACAGCAGGAAGGCTTACCTGTCAGTCAGTATGAACCCCCTCCTTCTCCCCTCCCCTCCCCTCTCCTTCCTTCACTTCCACAGTGTCCAGATCAGAGGCTGTTCTGTCAGGGGCCACAGGCTTATTGTGTAGCTAAAGAATTCACCACAGTCAAGTCCCTCATGGGCTTTTATTCGGGGCTCTTTCATTGGGGCACCAAGGCACTCTCTCTCCAATGTCACTGTGGTTTTAGGTTGTTTTGGGATGGCTCTTATATTGACATGGACACCAAAGCTTGTGGGGCAGGGGACCATAGTGACTGGAGAAGAAGACACAAGGGGTGTCTTACAGTGTAATCTGAAAGCGTAACAAAAAATGTAAGAGCTGGAGCACAAGTCAAAAATCTGTATGGTAGCTTTTTTGTTTTCGATTTTAGTACTGGCATTTCTCCACATTTCATAATCTGTGATTGTATTTCTTTGCTTTTCTACATAACCTTTGTAGATTTTATAGATTGATTTTTGAACGTTTCTCAGCTGAAGTCTGGTACTAATATCTCTATTTTTTTTACAAATTTATAATTCATGAGTTTACAAAATTCTACTCATAAATCCCCATGGAGATCTTTTTGTTCTGCACAGCACCTACTTTTTAAAATGAATCGATTCATCACATGAATTTATTTTCCACAAATTCTGCTGTGCTCACCTTTGTGTGCATGGGGAGAGTCAGAGGAAGTGAAATCCTACTATTGCCATATGGAGTTCCAATTATTCACAGTTTGGGCAATACAAGCTGACGTGAAGCACTTTTCTTTGTACAGTTTTGCTTATTTTTATTTCAAAGCACAGGCAAAACTTGCAACATTGTTTTAGTGGTCTTTGGGGTATTACTGAACTCATGGAGGGGGGTCTTAGGGTTTTTTGGAGTTTTATCACTGAGGATGTATGGAAATATTTAATTATAGACACAATAAAAAAGTACAGCCCACTCTACAAATCTTTTTGGTTTTCCAGTGACGAAAATTATAAAGCTCATTACACACGTCAAAAATATGCCACAATGTTGAATGAATATCTTCTTTTCTCTGTCCTGGGTAAAAAAATTGTAAAGTTTGTAATTACAGAGTAATTAGCTGAGCTACGATGAGCTACGATGACCATCATGTTCAGGTGTAATATACTTGCCAAAAGTTTAATATACAGGCCAAAAGTTTGGACACACCCTCTCATTCAAAGCGTTTTCTTTATTTTCATGACTATTTACATTGTAGATTCTCACTGAAGGCATCAAAACTAGTTCA
>JANCOA010000040.1:19590841-19606312 GCA_024363135.1 Leptodoras oyakawai
GTGAGAATCTACAATGTAAATAGTCATGAAAATAAAGAAAACGCATTGAATGAGAAGGTGTGTCCAAACTTTTGGCCCGTACTGTATGTCCGACATACGGAATCAAAGCACTTTCATTTGGACTTTTCACTCAGCCTTTTTTATTACATCCAGTTGGTGAAGCTTCCTGGTTAACTCGCTCTCATTGCTTGTTGCCAAAGTTCCTTTCACATTACAGGATTTTGCATTGTTGCTCCTTTCACCCTACAGGATTTCAAGTTGTAAATATCAAGCATGATCGATATTTTTGCGTTTTGAAATCAAAGAAGCGGTTTAACGATCCAGCCGGGTAAGATTATTTCCGTAAAGCCCTCACACTACAGGATATTTTGGGCATATAATCGGTTCAGATCAGCCTCGAATCGGTGTACGCCCCCGTGATAGTCAGGAGGAGCAACTCTGACCCAGAATTGACCCGATAATCCTCCAGCTTGGGGCTTTTCACTCTGGAGGCTAAACATACCTCCTACACCCCTGTCCTCATGGAGAGGGCGAAGAAAAGCCTGCAACAAAGTTCAAATGAAAAGCATCTTCTAAACACGACCGCTGACACGACGTCTTTGGTGTGAAAGCATGCAAATTAATATTGTTTTTTGTAACTTGGGTATGGCTCCCTCAGGGGGAGGTTTGGTGTCGCTCCCTCAGGGGGGAAGCTTCTCTGAACATGCTGACTTTGTCATCTTTAATAATCCCAGTGTCTGGCACACTCATGTTAATATTAGCATGGATTTCCTTCTTTTGTTCCTAACCTTCAAATAGCAGAGAGAGAAAAGTGAGGTAGGAGGAGCTAAAGAGAGAGAAATTGTCAGAACGAGTGGCACGCTTGAAGTGCACGGGTGACCTGGGCCTTCTCTTCATCGTCGCTTTATATTAAGAGCACTTTGATTCAGCTGACAGACTCGTAGTCTTGAGTGCTTTTTACTGCTTCTCTTAGGCATCAGGATAGAATTGGATTTCAGGTCTGTCCACATCCGCAGTGAGACGCAGCTCACGTACAGTCCTTAAATATACTTGAAATCATGAAGCTATCTCTAGTTACCGGTGTGTTTGTATTTGATTGGTGTAAAGCTGCTAAGGCATTTGGGGTCAGCTTTAAATAACCACAGAATCAGTGAAAAGACTCGGGCAGGGTGAGAAGCTGTGGTACATTGAACGATATCGGCTCCAAAGCGTCAGACATGGGGATCTAGGAATGATGAGAGATTTGCGTTCAGAGGAAGTGCAGACAGACTGCAAGCAGGCAGACAGACTTCTCCATCCTCCTGCAGGAGGACGGGGTCGCTTCTCTTCCTCTCATTCCCTTATTCCCTAATCTGCAGATAGAAACCCGTTCCATTAAGCGACATCAAAGGCAGTGCCCTACACAGGGAATAATGGAGACATCAGAGACAGAGGCCCAGCTCACTTTGTGAAGAGGATTAGCAAATGACAGTTGTCCCTACAATGCAGAATGAGCCGTAGTACTTATCAGAAGATTTGGCCTTTTTTTTTTGTGTGGCTTTTTTACAGTTCTGTGCAAACGTCTTAGCCAACCTATATTTTTGTTAAATGACTTCTGCTAATTTCCTGCATACCTGGGAACACTACATAACAAAAAAGCACAATACACATTGATTTTTAACTACTACACTTTACAGAATTGTCTTGAACTCTTGAATGTTCCTTATTTTTGAAGGCATCTTTGCTTTACAGCAAGTCTTTGCACAGTACTGTACGTATATTGCATAATCACGTTTCTGAACTCTTATTCAAGTTCAAAGATTTTGTATGCATCCTTCCAGGCCACTTTTACACCTACGAGTGATGTAACCACATTATCCAGCCTAAACAAATAATATGGATTCTTAATGTAAACAATACAGATAGAACATTGAGAGTTCTTTAATCTTGTCAGGAAGGTTCACAGGGTATGTGCTTGAGACTAGAGGTGTGCACCAAGACTGGGATCCCACAGGATGCAAACCATTGTGCAAGCTGGAGGATTTTACTTTCATACAGGCGCAAGCAAAAGGTCACGTATAAAGCTTGCCAGACAAATAAGACCAATGTGCAGTGGTCCTTAGTTACTGCCTAGGCTGCGTCTCAGTGATTTAAATGAGGCGAGTTGGGAAATAGTACCAAAATTTGTTAGAAGATATCACAAAGATAAAAAAAATAAAAATATATGAGTGAGCGGCGATAAAAGCTATGACCAAATTGCAAACAATTGTTGGAGCCAGAATTCATAGACCCTGTAGACAGTTCTATCATGTCTACCTCTGTTTCTTTTTTTATTCTCTCCAGAGTTTTCAACAACACAACAACACAAAAAACCTCTTCGTGTTTAAATCTGAATTCAGATACGAATGTTAGGAGCACAGATATGGAGAACAGATACAGATACAGAAAGTGGCATTGCAGTACACCCCTAATACTTACCATATAGTTCACTTTTACCCTTTTGCCATCAACATGGAATGGGTTCTCGTCTGGTTCGTGCAACTTTTCCAGAACTGTTCAAAGCATTCCGGGCCAAAATGAATTTGTTCGTAACCTGAAAAGTTAAAGGAAACAATACAGATCCAAAACAAAATATCAGCGATGACATGAGTGGGTGTGTCATATACTGCGTGTTGGAAAGAGACGATAGAAAAGGAAACCGTGAAGAAGCCGTACGAGGTATCATCTGAAAACATGAGCGTGCAGCTGTCTGCTGACGAAACCCAGTGCTTGGTGATGATTTGAATGAAAGAGTAAGCTCTATGACCAACTAGTCTTTACTAGGCTTTACTACCAGCGCTAAGGTTCCACAAATCCTGAAGGGAATCGGGTGAATACCTGGAGCTAATATGGTAGAAAAGCTGTATCAGTGGCTGACCTACTGAGTGTTCTGTTGGTTGCTACCAGCAACCGATGGTCAATGGAAAGGGACTAACTTGGGATCTGTACATTGTTTGAGCAGTGGTTCATTCAGTCAGAGTGTGTGTGCAGGCTTTGATATGAGTGTACCAGATGTGGTAGATAGTTGTTGGGGTTTGGGTTGGTGCTGGGACGAGAGTCCATTTATTTTCAGTCAACAGGGGCCCTGAAGTTAGAATTTGACACTGATGAAGACGATCTAGAAGACGATCAATACAGATTACACACTAAAAAAACATGAGCTATAATGTATATTTGGACATACAGCCTAATGTTCTTAATGCAATGAATATATTGAGGTGAAGAGTGTATGTAGTGCTGCGTTAATTCATCAGATGTCATTGTAAGTCCTAGCTGGATGTGTATATGTGACTATACAGTATGTGTGTGTATGTAATGCTGTCCAACACAGAGGTCCATAGGCAGGGCACAGCTGCATGCAGGGAAGGGACAGGGATGGTCCAAACCAGCAAGGTCACTCCTACTGTTACACAGAGCCGCTTTACTGCCACATCAACCCCAATACGCACCACTTATCTTTCCTTCTTGTTTTCATTCTCTAATAAACCTGCAGCATTTTTGTGATCTTCCACTGTTTATTCAGATATCTCTGTCTCTCTCTCTTTCTCTCTCTCTCTCTCTCTCTTGAGGTACAGATGGACACATTTGCAGGTTAACTTGAACAGCTGGAGGTGCATTATTAGCATCCTGCTGCTTCCTCATATTTCCTTGCTTTTTTTTTCCAGGCTTCCTTTGCAGGCAGATAATTCACAACCACGACCAAAGACATAGTTGGTGTCCCGATAGAAAAGAGACGCAGGGACGTAAAGAAGAAAAACAGGCAGCAGGCAGGCACAGTCGACCCGGGCTGTCATACAGAACAAAGTGGACCGAGCTGTAGTGTGCATTTCTGTGCAAACACACGAAATATACAACAGATGCAATTATGCGGATTTGTGCGTTGCACATTTGTTTGCATCAAAGAGGGGGAGGACAGAAATGAAGTCCCAGGAGTCCGGTTTGTCCTCATGGGGCGAGGCGACAATGAACTATTGTTGTGGAATTGCTTTCGAGTTGCATTTGGGAGCTTGTGCGTGGATAAAAAAGCCCCACAATGCACCCAGGGGCATAGAATCAGGCATACATGCATGTACACACACATATACAGTACAATACAAATGATCTCACAGTACAGATTGTAACTCTTTGGTAGTTTTTAGGGCTACGCTGTCACTTTTAAAGTGCTTTTGAACATTCTTGTGTGTTTGTGTCAGTTGTGGTTTTACTGATGGTTAATGCAGATGTGTTCTCTGGCAGCTATTGTGTTAAAAAAGCAGCCTATCGCATTCTCTAAAGGTTGTGCATCAGATAGAAGCGTGTTCAGATAGTTTTGTGTGTGTGTGTGTGTGTGCGCATGTGTAGGTGTAGGTGTAAGTGCGAGCCGGTCCAGAAGCCATGCTGCTCAGGCCACACTGAGCACCAGTCCTCAAATTCGATAAGACTCCATACAGACCAGGCCTGGCCAGCAACACTGGCCTGAACACAGTTGACCGCTGACTAGAGCCATAATTACCCTCTCTACTGCAATTAACAATCTGGGGTTGTGAGAGACAGAGATATACAGACAAACAGACAGATTGCCAGCGTTCAGATTCCGAGTCTGGCAATAGACTATTGTGATGATAAAAGGAAACTAGCGGAGCTTGTCCGTGTATTTAACATCTCCATGATGCTGCTGTTCAACGATAAATATGCTCCAGAATGGTTAATTGCTAAAAGGTTGACATGGAAACTGATACATCCTGATACGGATGTGCCATCTAGTGGATATAACTTTGAATTCAAAGGTTCGCAGGAGAACATGTTAACAATGACGTGTATGCCGGCACACTCACAAAGTCTTACTCCTGAACTCAGAGCAACAGAGAAACCGAGGCACGGCAGCACTTCACAAATATGGCTGGAAGTTTTAAATATGCAAGCTAATGGAAGGAAACGTAGACACAATAAAGGAGACAGGACCAAAACACAAACAAAGGACACATGGCTGCATTGCCATGGCAACCAAGACGTGCCAGACAAAAACATATGGCCAGGAACGTTCAGAAGTTTTGGAAACATTTCAGTGCATGACTTGTCTTTATGAGAAGTGTGTGTGTGTGTGTGTGTGTGTGTGTGTGTGTGTGTGTGTGTGAGAGAGAGAGAGAGAGAGAGAGACATACAGATGCTGTGAATATCAGACAGGTGGCTGTGTATAGAGGTGTACAGAGAAACATATATAGTGGCCAGGGAGGAAATGCTGCTTATAAAGTCTATCAGATGGATGCGCACAGACTGCACACATTTTGTTTAGGTTAGTTATGTTACATGACATCTGAATTCCGAGTGGCGAGTACTGTATATGTTGCAAACTAAGAGGTTTATATACAGATACAGAGCGCATGTGAAGGCATGCAAGTGACCCAGTGACTGACATTGCACCGGCCATCCAGAATAACTCGTTGCCCTGCATTTTTGACTATCACGGTTTGCGCGGTCATGGCAAGGTCAGTGTGTTGTATTGATGCCCAGCACTGAGCCTGCCTGCTCCGCTCCAGCCCTGCCTTTGGCTGATTTCTGCTCTGCTTTGATTGCAGTGGGCTGCAGGCCACTGCCTGCCTCACAGTGTGCCATCTCTTTATCAGCCCACTTATCTGTATGTGTGTGTGCAAGTGTGTGTGTGTGTGTGTGTGTGAGTTGAAATGAGACTGCTTCTGCTAACACTGGGTGGCCAGCAGGCAGCCATACCCAGACTAGGCCGACTTGCTGGAGACGCATATATGTGTCCTGATTGGTGAAATACTGAAAAGTGGGGAGGAGTTAATAGCACTGAGGGGACCTGATTTAAAAAAAAAAAAAAAGCAGCACTCTGTAAGTAGCTTTTTTTTTATTTTTTATGAGAGGATGAGTTCTATTTCAGTGGTACATTTATGCTACAGGAGCTCCTACAGTGCATTATGGGTAATGAAGTTCCCAGAAGAAGACCACTATCGAGTAACAGCGTTAAACTGAGCCGTGAAGAGTAATTGCTTTGTTAAAGCACCGAAGGTCTGACATGATACAGGATGTCTGACGATTCGCAGCTGCGTATGTCTAACAGCTGCAGATGGTGTGAATCTAGCGCCCCACTCAAAGTAGACATCCAAGAAATTTTCCGATGCATGAGGCTTGGAGAGGTCAGAATAGTTAAAGAGGAAAAGGGAAGAAAAAAGAGGTTTCGGCGTGTGCCTTGGAAGGAGACTTTGTTTGTTTGCTTGTTTGCATGAAGGTCGGTTTTCTGCGTGTTGGAGGGATCCAGCATCCCACTGTTATGTAATCTGATAGGAGATTCCAAGCTGGTCAGCTCCATATGCCGCCCGCCGCTGCCAAAACTATCCGAAGCCGGAGACTCCATCCCGTTTGGCAGCCAGAGTGAGAGAGAGAGAGAGAGCTTGAGGGAGCAAACAAGAGAAAGAGAGAGAGAGAGAGAGCATTTCGGAAATATTTGCTGCAGATAATGGGAAACGTGCGAATTAGACCCGCAGCCAGGAGGGATGGAGAGAAGGGGAGATAGTGTGAGACAGGGAGGGTGAGTTAGCAAATTTACCTCTCATGCTTAAAGGCAGTGTGTGTTTTGTATGTTTTGTTGAGTCACTGAGGTCACCATATCCGATATCCATGTATAATATAATATGTAAAGGGACGGTAGCTACGCCAGGGTGGGCATGAGGGACACTTGTGTGTTATGGAGATGGTGTAGAGTGATTCACGGTGTGGCATAGTGTGTGTGTGTGTTTGTGTCTAGCTCTTGGGATTGTCTCAGCACTGCAGCACTCTGTGTATTTATGTGTAAGTGCTAAGAAAGACAGGAAGAGGGAGTGAGTAGGAATCAGTAGCTCTTGAGACCCTTCCAGCTCTGCAGCAGTGCATGTGTGTGTGTGTGTGTGTGTGTGTGCATACACTCCCGCTTTGGCCCACATTGCCACCCCCACCGGCATGGGTCAAGCTCAGCATGCCGCCGCTTCTCCCTGCTCTCCCTCTCTGAGTTGCCATGGCAACACACCTTGAGCTCGCCCCCTAGAGAAGCCCGGTTGCCTCCACCCCTTTTTTCGCCCTGGCCCCCATCTCTCCTTCAACCACCAAACCGCCAAACACCCACCCACCCCCCCTCCCAAGTTGGTCTCCTGCTCTCTCGCTCGCCATCCGGTCCATCAATCTGGGGCCGAAGCTGCAGGCCTTAGGACCGAGGTGAGAGGGGCCGAGCCCAGCGGGAACCGCTGCTCCCGTCCGCACAGCTCATTTATGTGCCAGAGCATGCTACAGGGGGTGGTGGGAGGAGAGAGAAAGAAAGAGGGAGAGGGAGAGGGAAAGGAAGTGGAGGGAGATGGACAGGAAGAGGAACATTGTGTAGAGAAAGAGTAGAGAAAAAGGACAAGAGGCGGGAGATGAGGACAGAGCTCAGTACAGAAGACGTGTCGATCTCTGGGGATGAGTGCAGGCCAGAGGTCCACCTGGCTCCCTGTGGTCAATTAGTTGGAAGCACATTGGCCACATTGGTTTAGCAGCAGCCACTGCAGTGTTTGTGCAGGATGGAGGCATGCTTATTTGGTGGGAAAATGCACGAATGCAGCCTTTTTCACATTGCTCCTGCAGTCCTCCTAATTGCACTCCATTGCAAGTGCATATGCACTGTTAGTAATTCAGTCATTATCTGATTTAATACAATATATCAGATTTCAAGAATGATAATAAATCTCATTTCAAGAAGATTTCAAGAAGATTTAACTTTTTTTCTGCGTAGATGAGTGCATGTGCACATAAGCAGGTAGAGAAGCGCCTTAGTGCCAAAAAAAAAAGGTAGCACAGCATGCACATTTCAACCATAAAACATGCCTAACTAAATATTTGCCACTAAGCAATGCTGCATAAAATGACTGTTTTATGTCACCACCTTTTTCTTTAAGCGAGTTTATTTATTAGCAGGCTGCAGTGCAACGGTAGAGCAAAGTGCACTTCAATAAATCATTTCAACAAATCAAGTACTTGACACAGGATATGACCGAGCACTCGAATTCCTGGGAAGGGGAGAAGAAAAGAAAAAGAAATTCTATTAATGAGAGATTGACATGGACCTAGAGTTTGCTGGTTATCTGATTGCTGAAGTGTATGTAAATGTATTGAGTAAATTCTTACCATGTAGATATAAACTTCACTGAGATCAGGTGTACAGGTCATATACAGGTGGTAGACAATGAAACTGAAACACCTGTCATTTTAGACCACAATAATTTATTAGTATGGTGTAGGGCATCCTTTTGTGGCCAATACACCATCAATTCGTCTTTTATATATATGTATATGAACTATATATGCTGGATATTGGATTGGGTCATCTCTAACAGGTCTCGCTCTGCGTATTAATTCTGGGAGATTAAAGATGGCTTTAAAGGGTGTTTGAGGCGTTTAACATTTTCCTGCTGTTTCCTCAATCGAGCTGCGCCACCTGTGCCCCGCCAACGATGCGACTCCACTGGAGTCCTCTGACTCTGATTAGCTGATCGATCCATCAATCCGTTTAGCTCTCCCTTCCCTTTGCCTTTACATTCACCCGAATCTCCTGTTTGGCAGAAACCGTAATTGAATATGGTGCGCTTCCAGGCAGGCGTTTTACTTCCACACACCTGGAACGCTTTCTCCGTCTGCCTCCAAGAGAGAAAAAAAGAGAGGGTGAACTTTTTGTAGCCATTTCTTTGGCGAGATTGCGCTTTTGCTAGCAACATTTTTGGCAGCCTCTCCCTGTGTCGTCCATTAAGCTTCTCTTGTCTTCGTATGGTGGAATTCATTTTCCTACATGTTTGTTTGGTTAGTGTGTGTGTGTGTGTGTGTGTGTGTGTGTGTGTGTGTGTGTGTGTGTGGATGGGTGGGTGTGGGGGTGTTTGGTCTTTAGCTATAGGATAGCTCCCCTCAGTGCACTGTAGTCTTTCTCCCAAAGCAGTGCATGTCAGCTCCACTGATCAAATACTCTCCCTGAAACCATGGGGTTGGTTGATGGTAACAAGCAAATCCTACATGTGTCTCTCTCTCTCACACACACATATGCACACACACATATGCACACACACACACACACACACACACACACACACACACACACAGGAGTGGTGAGCTTAGTGTTAGAGCAGTGGCTAAAAAACAGATGATGGAGCATGTTGCACACTTGCTGATCAAACCACAGCAGGGCTCACAGAGAGGAGCATGTTTTTTTATCACACACACACACACACACACACACACACACACACACACACACACACACACACACACACAGGCCCCTTAGCTACCATTACTTTTGGCTGGACAGCCCAATTATCCCTTTGTTTTCTGCTTTCTTTAGCAGAATTCCTTTCCTCTCCCCACATCCCTCTCATTTCCCCAATGTTTCTCTTTGGTGTTGTTGTGCCCTCTTTCCTCTCTTTCTCTCTTCCTCTCTCTCTCTGTCTCATTTAAAGCCCCTCATCCTGCTATACAACAATGGCTCTTCCAAAATATCCCATGAATGCCATATTGCCGGTGATTCTAACCCCCTTCTACAAAGGTAATCATCTCCGAGTCCAACGTCTTTGAGGAGACACACCAAAGTTCTGTCCTTGCCAATCTGTCTTAAAAAAAAGCTCTAAACCCTACACCTAGCTGAGCTAACCTGCTTTCCCCACCCCTCCCTGTCCTTTCAGACAGGATTAGAGCTCCCCTGCTCAGGCCTTTGAGACAGATTGGAATCATCGGAGGTTGTGGGATTTTTTTTTTCAGACAGGAGTTTGGGAGGTCTGGGGGATGGCAGGGCTGGTTGACTGAAGAGTTTATTAACCCCACACACCCCTGGAGCTTGCTAGATTCCGTGATGGCTTCTGTGCCACCATGTATCTTCATGAAGGGAGGGGGGAATTAGCATGGGGGGGTTTAGAGATGGGCAGGCTGATGCAGCACGGCCGGCAGGAGGGCAGCGCTCAGGTCTGTGTGGCGTGTGGGTGATAAGAAGGGAGCGGAGGCACCCAGCTAGGACCCAACGCCCACCTTTCATCTGTCCTACTCTGGTTGGAGGCAGGGGGCCACTGATGTCACTCCGTCCAGCTTAAAATAGAGCTGCAGGCAGGGGGGAGGGCATGGCGCCCACAGTGCTGAGGGGTGGCAGGCAATTACCGGTCGGGAAAAAGACAGCACTGGGCAAGGGAGGACAGGAGAGAGAGGAGGAGGGACGTGGGGTTGGAATGGTCAGCCTGGGCAGAGCAGAGTAAAGAGAGCAATTCTGAATACACTAGTTTCCTAAATAACCATAAAGACACTGAGTTTTACATCATTTCTGACATGCACAGATTAGAATGGTTTAAATTAGAGGTGTGTGTGCAATCGTGTGTGTATTTCCGCCTTCCATTCCCTTTCTTATCTCCGTCTGCCTGTTTGCTTTTTCTCTGTCTCGGCCTGAACCCACTGCTGCGTGTGTAACCTGTTGTATCATGGGCTCTTCTGTTGCAGAGGAAGGCATCAATCACGAGTGCAAGCTGTGTAACCAGATGTTTGACTCTCCAGCCAAGCTCTTATGCCACCTGATCGAGCACAGCTTCGAGGGCATGGGCGGCACCTTCAAGTGCCCCGTCTGCTTCACAGGTAAGGGGGACTTGCCCGTGGGGTCGAGGGCTTAGGGTCAGGGGCAGAGAAGTCATGTGTAGGTGGGACGTCTGCATATACATACACATGTTCAGAAATTACAAGGCGATCAGTTACAGTGTCTGCCCACTCATGATACATGTGTGTAATTGCACTTGTTCTTGTAGGTTAATGAAGCGTGATTGCATGCAGTTGCTTAGGTTCTGAGTGTATGGAAACGCAGACACACTCTGTTACATGCTCTCTCTCTCACATGCAGTAATTGTGTGCAATTAAACACATGAGTTTGTTTTTAACCTACTCTTAATAACTAGGCTAATTTGTTTTGGGGTTTTTTTGCATCCTCTCTGCTGGCTGCTTCTTCTACATTTTCTCTCTTCTTGTCTTGCTAATTAATTGAACTGATTTAACACATTATATTAATATGAGGCTGTGTGGATAAGCAGAAAAACAGGTGTGAACTCTTTCTATACATAACATGAGGCACGCTGCGTAGCAGAACGAAGACCCAGTTATTTATATACTTGTCAGAAAATCTTTCTTTCAGTTAAAAGAAATTTCCTGTGATCAACAGTTTGAAGATTTGAATTGTTTATTAATAGTAGAACTGACAGCCTGTATTTCAATACAGCATTACAGAACATTTGAATAGCACTCAGTTTAACAGTGAGATTTTATATAATACTTCTCATCCTGTCTAAAAACGAATCCATAAAGGAAAAAGATAGCATGCTACACCGTCCAGTTTTACTGCTTTGTCTTATGCTTTTTCCTGGTTAGCAAGCTTGTAAGCACTAAACTGTACAGATTAGCAAGCAAGGTAGCCTGCCAACAAACTCCTATAAACTACACTTGACAATGGGCTTGATTTAAGATCTGGTAATTCATTTAATTGCTTTTAAGCATTTTCCTCCCTCGCACCATGAGACACGGCTAAAAACCCAACTAGAGGGGGCAGCTAGGAGAATCTTCCAGCATTTCTCAAGATACGACCAGGAAATTTCTAGTCTGGCTCTGACTTTAGGATTGAATATTATCTCAGTGAAATAAAAAAAAAATATATGACTGCACTTTACCATTCAGGATATATTTCTCTAGGGACATAATTCAGAAAGAAAATATTATGACAGGATCTTATGTGGAAGCAGAGGAATAATAAAGGTGTAATAAAGGTCAGCGTGGCGGAGTCCGGGTGTCCCGGGCAGTCCGGCTCTCCCGATGCACTCACAGTAAAGTTAATGAGTTCTGACCTCCCTGTTGAGATGTCTGGTGGGACTGCAGGCCTCCTGGGCAGAGCATGGCACTATGGCTTCCCCGGCGTAGCCTGCTGGAGAAGTGAGAAGAGTAGAGCAAGAAGAAGCTGAAATCATTCTCAGTACGATCATCCTATTTATAATACGAGTGTGAAACAGCTGCTGTTGAAACGGATATCCGAAATTAGAAAGAAAGATCGTCGTAGATGTAATAGAATGTAATGCAGTTAGCTAGGAGTTGGTGACGGAACAAACCTGGGCATTTTTCAGGAAGCCACAAACTGCCTTTAAACAGATAAAGCAGTGAACAATGATGAACAACACATTCTGGACAACCAACACACTCATCAGTACATCTGGATATGAATAAATGTACATAAACAAAAGAGCCTGTCGTGCAGCCATACCGACGGCTCATCAATCACCCTTAAAGTCAGACATATAATCACAGTCAAAGCAGACGGCATTTGGATTGCAGAGCTTTTTGATTTATAGGCTCTTTCATGTAACTGCCTTTAGTATTCTTCTTTACTTACATGACACAAGAAGGCTTTAAATGGAAAGGGTCTTATGAAATATAATAGGACCATTTTCTAATTGTTAACTTTGCCAAATTGAACATAGACTAAGATTATATTTATTATTTATTTTATTAAAAAAAAAATTTTCACCGATATTTCTCCCTAATTTTTAGTCGTCTCCAATTCCCACCCATCAGTGCTCTCCCCCTTGTAACACGACGACATCGCATGCTTCCTCCGATACACTTGACGCAAGCCGCCGCCTCTTTTCGAACTGCTGCTCATGCAACTTGGAGGACAGCGCTCCCGCCCACCTCTTGTATGCATGAGCTCAGAGAAGCCCGTGATTGGACAGTATTGCGCTGATTGACATGGGGGGAGAATGTATGCTGCCCCTCCCTCCCTGAGAGCACAAGATTAGATTATTACTGTAATGTTACACTATCAACCCTAAGTAACTCAACCCCAATACAACATCAGTAACCAGATAACTCTGAGGGGTCACGGAATGATGAATGGGAAAGGAAAGAAGAGTGTTCGGTGTTTGGCCTAAAGACCATTGGTCATGCTGCCAATGCTGGGCCCCTGAGCAAAGCTCTTAACCCTCAACTGCTCAGTTGTGTGAATGAGATCAAACGTAAGTCGCTCTGGATAAGGGCGTCTGCCCAGTGCCGTGAATGTAAATGTAAATGTGAGAAAGGGCAAGTGTTTGTAATGTGAGCGCCTCTGCAAAGATTATGCGATAGTGTAAAGGTGTTCGGCGTGACAGTAACTGATTTGGGAGGCATGACATGAGAGTGTGCCCTGTGATACTGATCCTGCTGTAGCATTTACACCAATGGCAGCTTGAAAGGCTTAGTGATTGTGTTAAGGCTTGATGGTCTGTAAGGTGAGTTGGTTTCATTCGTGTGTGTGTGTGTGTGTGTGTGTGAGTGTACACATTTGTGTGTGTGTTAAGGCAGAGAGCATTAGGAGAGGTCAGAGAATAAAGGGCACCTTTATAGAGAAGTGATGTAATCCGCTCAGTCTCTCTAGAGCAGAGCCCTCTCTGTATGTGTGCTTTTAGCTAAACAGCTGTGTGTGTGTGTGTGTGTGTGTGTTGGGTGTTCTGTTCATGGACACTTTTGAAAGTCACTTTGAACCACTTGTCATGTCAACTGAGGTTTGGGAATCAGAAATCATTACTTGAGCTTGTCAGCATTACTGACTGCTGTTACAGGCCGGGCTGTTTAACCCCAGCCCTCTATTTTCAGCCATATTAGGCTTAGTTTTTTTTTCCTCTCTCCATCTTTCAATAGACAACACTGACCTGTTAAACACTCTTGAATTCTTTGTGCCTTTTTTTATCTGGGCTTTTTTCTCTGGAACAGTGAGTCACTGTTTGTGTTCCATTTCCATCTCCCCGGTGTGTCGTGTTGTCCAACAATTTGTCCTGCTCATTTTTGTCCTCTTGATCTCTTCTTTCTCATTCTTTGTCCATCTCTTTTCACAGCCTCTCCCCGCAACGCACATATACAGTAGATATACAGGCTTTTTGTTTAACTCTATTCCTTTGTGTCTTATGAATAAGTAAGAGACTGTCTTCCCTCCAGGGAGTTTTAATAATTCATGTTTTCTACACACACATTGCATGTTAAGTTTACTGAAATGGGAAAAGAATAGAAACACAGGAACAGAAGTGAAAATCCTGGGGAAAGGGGGGTGGGGGATGATTTATTGATAAATATCACAAGTCCTTGTGGGCATAGTACAGTCTACCTACAGTTTCTTTCCCTTCACTCATTTCTTTATATCATCCCTCACATAGATAGACAGAAAGCTCTTTTTTCTCACCCCATGTGTCTCCTTGCGTCATTTCCACAAGCGTTTGCGTTCTCTTACACTAAAGCTGGGAGTCTGTGGTGTTGTCTCTTATGATTTGTTCTTGTCCACCAACTCAATCACCATCTGACATCATCTTTCCCTGAGAGCATCGAATAAAAAGTTTGCAGACAATCATCTGATTCTTTTTTTTCTCTTTGCCCATCCTCCAGTGTTCGTCCAGGCCAATAAGCTGCAGCAGCACATCTTCGCCGTGCACGGGCAGGAAGACAAGATCTACGATTGCTCACAGTGTCCGCAGAAGTTTTTCTTCCAGACGGAGCTGCAGGTCAGTAATCTACTCCTCAATAAAATCTACTTTCCCGTTTCCTCCTGCAAGGCAACAGAACAGGGCTGAGAATCCTGCTCATGTGCAAGTGCTGTTCATTCCGTGTGGGTGTGTGGGGCAAGGCTGTTTACACTGCACCTCAAACTGAGAGTCATGTGAGAGACGAATCAGAGCTACTAGTAGGCAACAAACATGCATCGTCAAGACAAATAATCAATTATAATCAATGATAATCAATTAATCGGTTTGAGTGATTTTTTTTTAACAGGAAAAAAGTCAAATATATAAAAAGTCAAAAAGTCGATGAATATTTTCTTGATAGTTATCTGAATATTCTTGAGGTGTGGACAAATCGAGATATTTGACCACATCATCTTGGGTTTTGCTCATTATTTTTCACCATTTTCTGACATTTTATACCAAACGGCTAATTGATTAGAAAATAATCGAGAAAATAATCAACGAGGTAAATAATTGATAGTTGCAGTCCTGGCTGTGGATATAAATATTTCACAAAACAAGGTTTTCCAAGGTTTTAAATCTGATCAAAATTGGATTTCTGGAAATGCGAATGTCATCCGAGAGACTCCAAAAGCTTTTCAAAGGATATGAATAACTACAGAGGTGCATATCCTGAAGAAAATGCGAATGTGATTGCAGCAAAGAAGTGACATTAGCATCAGCATCATTCGCATTAGTGTGTGTGTGTGTGTGGGTGTGTGTTTAAGCACATAGTTTGGGGTGGAAGATGCCAAAACATTTGCTTAGACTCATGATTGTGTGTGTATGTGTGTGTGTGTGTGTGTGTGTGTGTTAATGTTAGTACATAGTTTGGGGGTGCCAATACTTTTGATCAAACACATGATTGTGTATTTTTTTAAGCATACAGTAGCTGGGAGTGTAAATACATTTGATCAGACTGGTCATAGTG
>JANCOA010000040.1:19815009-19829879 GCA_024363135.1 Leptodoras oyakawai
TCATTGTTTCATTGTCAGTTTCATTGTCTAACCCCTGTATGTGTAATATAATGTACCTCTGAAATGCTATGACCCATCTCACAAGCTCCAACTATTAACTTACTGTTCTCATGGCAGAATCAGTTCTAGAGGCTTCCAATCATGTGCGTAGGTGGCATTGCTATGCATTTTGCAGTGCTTTTCTGGTACTTCATTGTACATAGTAAGGATTTATTTTAATGCTCACTTTCATGAATGGTGGAAATAATTCTAGACTCTCTCTTAACTGTTTATGTATATCTAATATAATACTGTATTTCTGTTTTTAGGCTTTGACATGGGACATGACTGTGTGCTAAAAACCTTTAATACAGACTTTCTTTGGCCAGCACACTCAGAATTGTAGTTTCTCAGACTACTTTCCTTATAAAACGGCGAGAAAAGCCTTCCCGTTTGGAAAAATCAAGCACCTGAGGAGGGGATAAACACTGCTTCAAATGGAGCCTGGTTGGATTAGAATCGCTGGCAGTGAGGAAACAGTGTGATGAATTTGCAAAATTCATGCTTAGTGAGCAATCTGAAAAAAGGAAGCTTGTTAAACCCTGAGTTTCAGCGTTTGACAGAATGAGGAGAATCCACATGAAGGGGGATGTGCTTTGCACGCTCATCTTACTGGTTCTAATCTGTATACTGTGGTACGCCCATCAGAGTTTAACACCTATCTGGGGGACGGTGCGTATCGAACATGGCTCTAGCAGCTCTCGAGCACTTCTTGGAGCACCAACAAAAGGAATCTCGGTACCTTCTCAAACTTCTAATTCACGTCATTGTGATCGTGAGCCTACCGTCCAAACCAAATCTAAACCACAGACTAAATTAAATTCTCCCAAAAAACAAGTTAAATCAAAGAAAAAAGACGGGAGAAAAAAGGATACGGCGAAATCTACGACCGTACCCACTCTTCCTCAGTTTGACTTTGAGGATTACCTTCGCAAGAAGGACCAGCGGGAGTTCAAGATGCTCATTGACCAGCCAGACAAATGTAAAGGACCTAAAGGTGCACCATATTTGCTCATTGCCATAAAATCAGTAGCAGTGGACTTCGGCAAGCGACAGGTTGTGCGACACACCTGGGGCAGAGAAGGTGTAGCCCAGAAAGGAATCAACATCATGACCGTTTTTCTTCTTGGAGTACCCCAGAATGTTACAGCGCTTCCATTGTGGGACAGGTTGCTGGCATACGAGAGCCACATGTTCAAGGACATTTTGCTTTGGGACTTTGAGGACACATTCTTTAATCTGACACTTAAAGAAACTCACTTCCTCCGGTGGGTCAACTCAAGCTGTTCAGACGTGAAGTTCATTTTCAAGGGTGACGCGGACGTCTATGTGAACATTGAGAATATTCTGGAAATGCTCGCCGCTAGACGGGCTGGCGAGGATCTTTTTGTCGGCGACATCATCTTCCATGCGAAACCGATCCGCAGACGTAACAGTAAATATTTTGTGCCTGAATTTATATATGGCCAGGGGATCTATCCTTCATATGCTGGCGGTGGAGGTTTTGTCATGTCAGGTCACACTGCACTTAGGCTGCATCGGGCTTGCAAGGAAGTGGAACTCTTCCCCATAGACGACGTCTTCCTGGGAATGTGCCTGCTCCGGATCGGTCTTAAGCCGAGTCGTCACGAGGGCTTCCGTACCTTCGGAATCGTGCGTCCGTCGGCAGCGCCACACCTGCAGGTGTTTGACCCGTGTTTCTACAGAGAGCTGATGGTGGTGCACAGCCTGAACGTCGCACAGATCTGGCTTATGTGGAACCTCCTACACGACCCCAGCGTAAGCTGTCATACTAAACAAGCTCATACAGCCGAACCCTTTGAGTGGATAAAAAACACACCTGAACATGCTAAGACTGAGGATTTTGATAACACTGATTATGCCATGCAAGTCTTTGTGAAGCACTGAGAATTCTATGCTGTGAAATGTACATAAAGACTGAAGAATTGAATGTAAAGGGTTTGCTGTTGACAGTTTCAGCCCAAAGATATTATTTCTAAACACTTGCTGTTTGTGATTGAGCAAGATGAACAAGGATTTTTTTTGCCCCTGGCTACTGATGGCACTGTTACAATCTACTATAAAAGCATCTGTGGAGGCCAAAGACCTCATGAATAACATATTCTAGGGACAGTAAATCCTAGGGAACAGAGGCAGTTCTGCCTTATCAAAGCCCACTGACTAACTATAACGACAGGAATGTGGAATATTGTAGATAATCGAATTGTAACACACTTACTCTAAATAAACATGGTTCTAGACTTCACGTTGTTTTAGCTTTTACAGTTAAATTTGTTGAAATACTCTGCTGATTTTTTTGCTAAAAGGCAGTTGGCTATAAATAAATGTTACTAAAGTCTGAGGGTGATGCCAGAACACTGAAGCCACTTGCAGCACTGTGTAAGATTATTGTTTTTTCTTCTTCTTCTTTTTTTTTAAATAGAATTCTATTTAAAAAACCAAAAAGAACAACAAAAAACCCAAACACCACAACTTTGCCCAAATTTATTACATCCAGTCTTCAAATATTATTCTTGCTGAACACACTGTAATAATGTTTAATGAACAAAAGTTAAAGCATTTTATAAAATTGCAAATGTCGTGCTTTCAGTAGACTAGACGAGAGAGAAAAAAACTAGTCACAGCATTTTTGCATGGGTGCAAAGGCCTTGTGAAGCTTACAGCTGGCCCTTTCAATGAATTATTCACCACAACTAGAGTTATTGCTTTAAAAACAAAAACAAAAAAAACAACCAACCAAAAACCCAGATTATATGTCTGATAAATACCAAATTTTGTTACTTACAAAATACAAAAACACCACATTGCAATGACTCATGATTCACAATGTTTAATTAAGAATCCCATTTCCAGAAATGGACCAAATATGCTGAATCCACAAAGAAATCATCACTTTGGAGGATGGGGGTGAAAACATACAATATGTCAGGAATACAATACATAGCATTTATCTGTGCATTACACTGAACAGAAGTTCTGAATCATTTCTGAATCATTCCAATGCAACATTAGCATTAAAGAGGAAATAAGTAAGAATGTTGATGAAAATGAAGCATTCGCTTGCTCCTGGCGTTAAAAAAACAGATCCACCTGAGATCGGGCAGGCAATCAGCCCATCAAACTAACCATCTCCTAATGTGGTCTAATCGGTACGGCTGAGTGGTTGTGCTGCTTCTTTTCCCCCCGAATTTCCTGGATGAACTTCTGAACTCCAGACTCCAGTTGTGCATGTAAAAAAATACCCTTGTATGAATGTAAAAGTTTTTTTTCCATCAGAACTTCAAATAGATTCTATGAAAGTGCGCGCTTTGTTCTGTAGAAACATCACAACCATCAGAGTGAACGTCGAGTCATGAAGAGCTGAATGACCTGCTGGGAATAATCTGGTGTGACGAATGTAAAAATGTCTAATTACAGGTAAACAAAATTGCCATGGCTGTACCAAAGTACTTTCATTTGCGACTTGAATTTCTCAGCTCTTCATGACGTATTTTTTTTTCCTTTCATACATACTCGTGCAAGTGTTTTTTTGTTGGCTGTAACAGACAGTCCACCGGTTTTAGAGTTTAGCTCTACATGCTCAGTCATACACAAAGCAGTTTAAATAATTTCATTTACACTCAAGTCTAGCTCGGTGCGAGAACACGGCGTTAACAGCGGGTCCAGCTTTTTTCTTTTTTCCTTAATGTTCCGTAACTTGCTGTATGCAGGGGGGGTAAAACTGAGAACGGGAACCACAGGCTTCCTTCACAACTCAAGAAACCGCTCACTGCCCACATACGCCTGCATCACGTACTGCAGAAGCCTGAGCTGCAAAGATTTGTTCGGAGAAAGCTGGCACTTCTGCTACAGAACAAAACCTCACCAAGCATTTCTTACGTAGGTGCATCGGGCGCTCTGGGGCTCGGCTTTAACTTTTAAAACGGCGTGCCCGGTGAGTGAGACGGCGGCACGGTTTACTGACTTCCCTCGTTAAACAGAACTATAAACCCGGTAATGAAATGATGAGGTGTGTTTTTTTTACCAAGGGAACCAGCACTAAGTGCTCGACTACAAAGCGGTCCTGTAAGCTCTGCAGTCGTCTCAAGTCGTCTCCAAACAGCGGTCACACACACACACCGGCATTCTGTGTCCATCTGAAAAATCTCAACTCTTTCAGTCTGAAAGGAAAATACTAAGCATGTTTGACAAGCGATTTCCAGAGTTCGAACTGAGCTGAACCTCACCGTGGTACCATGAGCGTAAAAGGACAAGACACTATTTACAGATCTGTACATAAAACGGACACGGCAGCAGAGTGCCGTGGAAAACGTCACGTCTGTCTGGTACGGAAACAACACCAGACCTCACTGTAGACCAGAAACCAGATGAAAAGCAAAGAACGACATAGGATAGGATACCTAGAGCTAAAATACCTTTACATAAGCGTACAAGAGTATACTAGTTGTAATTAACTAAAATTGCTGGGGAGTAAATGATTTTTTACTTTCTGGTAAATTAGGATGTCTATTACTCCTTGTTCTTTGGCTAAAGTTTTGGCAATTTTTTATGGACTGGAAAAATTAAGAGATATTGAGAAAGAGTTGAAAAATGATGAGATCAAATCCACAAACATTGTGAAAGGCAGTGTAAAAAGTAGGGGACAAAAAAAAATCCAGTAAGTCCAGAGGTCTCCATTAAGAGCTTGAAAAAAATATATATCAATGTTTGTCTGTATTCCCCTACTCTCACACAAACTGTCCCTGCCATACTGAATAATCCCAACAATCCTCAGCGGAAAGAAGTCAAAAAGTCATCTGTCAAGTAAATGATGCATGTTTAGTGCAAATGTTAAAAACAAACAAACAAACAAACAAACAAAAAAAAAAAATCAAACTAATACTTTACCTTAAAACAGCACACAAATAGTGATGGTGAACCAACCTAAAGCTAAGCTGAAGATCTGCGCGGCACTGCAAAGCCTGAAGACCCATCCTGTGTACAATGGTGTCCGTACATGAGAATCTCATGTGCCAAGAAAACATTCACAGCACTGACACACCATCGCTGTGCAACTCCTTTGTGCTTGTAATAATGTACATCACACAGTCCTAACTTAAAAAAAAAAAAAAACAACATAACAGCAATACTTTATTCATGCAGTGGATGCTAATACGCCATGTATTTATCAGTGTTTGCTGTGTGTCCTGTGACTGCTGTACTGAAATGAATGGAATGCGTGTTCTAAAGAGTGTGTGATGTGGAGTAAAACAACCAGTGATGAAATGTAGGTCATAAAGTCATAACAGCTTCTCTAAACCTGTAAAATGCATGCACAATGCATGTTAATGTAAGCAATAAAACGTGTCCGTGTGTGTGGGTGTGGGTGCTATGATGACGCTGATATTGATGTAGAAGGAAGGGAGAGGGAAAGCAATTCATCCACTTTTGTGTGTGTGTGTGTGAGAGAGAGTGAGAGAGAGTGAGAGTGAGAGTGAGAGAGAGAGAGAGAGAGAGAGAGAGAGATATTCTCTAAACGGGGTCAGGGAGGGAGACCCGTCCTGGTGCGTAGCAGAAGAATGAAGTAGGCTGGCTGGTGAACTCCCAGCACGTGGCTCTCTAGCTTGTGTGATGGCAGCAGTGAGGGAAGGCACACTGCGCTGGTGGGCCCTACTGGGCAGGACGGGAATCTCAGTGAGCACTGGGCTCGGCACGTGGAAAGCTGGCAGGGCGAGGGGCTCCGTACAGCGTCACCGATGCTATGTGGTTATTCTGCATCACCTAGAAGCACAGTGACAGAGGCGACATGTTTTGCTGTGTGCACAGAAGACATGGCAGCAGCACAATGCAGGACATCATGCAGATCCAGGTCAAGAGCTTTGGTTAATGTTCATATCAGACATTAGAATAGGGAAAAACAGACATCACGATCGATTCTTCTGTGTGGCAATCATGTATCGCCTCACTGACTCCAAAATCGATTTTTAAAATGTCTTTTTTTTATATATGCTTGAATACATTGCCATTGCCAAAAGTATGAACTTTGCTGAAACACCATTTGATTTTATTGTTCAGTCTTTTGGGCCCATCAGCATGGCACATCTTGACTTGGCAATCTTTGCCCACTCTTCCTCAAATCCACTCCAAATCTGTTAGTTTGCAAGGACATCTCCTGTGCACAGCCCTCTTCAGGCCACCAAACAAATTTTCATCTGAATTCAGGTCCTGGCTGTGTCTTTGCAAAACTTTGATCTTATTCTGGTCAAGTCCATAAAGAGGAATTTCCATAAAGAAGAAATTCCTCTTTATGTTCAGCTTGAGGCCTGAAGGTTTTGTGCCAAAAGTGACTGATGGTTGCAGATAAAGAAAAACAATCCTAACACATAACACTTCACTGTGATGATGCACTTGTTCTTGTGCCAAACATACCTTTTGGAATTATGGACAAAAGGTTCAAACCTCATCAGACAAACCTGAAACCAGGCTTAGACATTTTTCTTTGTAAGAAAAGGCTTTTATCTTGCTCCCCTACCCCACAGCCCAGACTAGAACACTGGAGATGTGAATGTGTTTCTTCATGTTCACATTCACATATACAACACAATCAGTACTTGCCAGAAGTACCTGGTCCTGGACCAGATTTCTTCTCGCGTGTTCATCTTCAGTGTGTTCCATGTTATACCTAATCCCTTGGAATCCCTTTTTTCTACCCTTGTCCTAATCCCTTTCAACAGTGGGATCCCTTTGGTGCTTTGTAAACTCTCTGGGGAGCATGACTTTTGCTGTAAGGTTTAAGTAAATATCAGGAAAAAGCCTACTAGAAAGGCTAAACTTTATATGGGGCTATATACTATTTAACATGAGTTGGACAGTGATTGGTTAATTCTGAACACTGTGTGTGCACACCCTCTTATAATTCGGGATGTTGCACTCAACCACATAAACGTAAGTGGTACTACTAAAAAAAAAGCTGCAGGAGCATTTTGCAGCTAAGTAGTTCATTGTGGCAGCAGGTCAGTAACATTACTAGGTGTAAAAAGAGCATTTCAGAGAGGTAGAGTCTCTCAGGTTCATCAATCTGCACAAAACTGTGTATGAAAAATGTGGAACAATTTCAGAAAAATGTTCCTCAACATAAGAATGTGAAGACTTTAAATATCCCACCATCTACACTACATAATACCATCAAAAGATTAAGAGAATCTGGAGAAATCTCTGTGCAAAGCCGAGGGTCAATATTGGATGCTCGTGATCTTTGGGCCCTCTGACGGCTCTGCATCAAAAACAGGCCTGATTATGTACAGGAAATCTGTACTGTACTGCATGGGCTCAGGAACACTTCCAGAAATCACTATCTGTAAACACAGTTTACTGTGCAATCCACAAACGTAAGTTAAAGCTATATCATGCAAAGAAGAAGCCATATGTCAACACGCTCCAGTAACACTGTCGTCTTCTCTGGGCCAAAGCTCATTTAAAATGGACTGAGGCAAAATGGAAAACTGTTCTGAGGTCAGATGAATCAAAACTTTAAATTCTTTGTGGAAAACATGAACACAGTGTCCTGTGGACTAAAGAGCAAAGGGACCATCCAGCTTGTTCTCAGCACACAGTTCAGAAGCCTCAAACTCTGATGGTATGGGCTTGCATTAGTGAGGTGAGGGCAGCTTAAACATCTGGAAAGGCACTATCAATGCTGAACAGTAAATGGAGATTTTAGAACAAGTCTCTTTCAGGGAAGGCCTTGCCTATTTCAGCAACAGCATGGCAGTGTAGTAGAAGAGTCCGGGTGTTGAACTGGCCTGTCTGCAGTCCAGACCTTTCACCAGTAGAACATCTGGTGCATCATGATATGAGAAATCCAGGAAAGAAGACCCAGGACTGTTGAGCAGCTAGAATCCTACATCAGACAAGAATGGGACAACGTCCAGCAACTTGTCTCCTCAATTCCCAGATGTTTACAGACTGTTTTCAAAGAAGCAGGTGTGCTACACAATGGTAAACATGGCCCTGTCCCAACTCTTTTCAGATGTGCTGCTGCCATGTAACTCAAAATGAACAAATATTTTTCATGAAATGGTAAAATGTCTCACTTTCAACATCTGATATGTGTTCTGTGTTCTATTGTGAATAAAATATGGGTTTATGAGATTTGCAAAGCATTCCATTGTTTTTATTTACATTTTACACAACGTCCCACATGTTTTGGAATTGGGGTTGTATTTATTTTGGTCTGGTTTTTTTACATCCCAAAAACATGACATGTTAAGGGGGATGTGTAGAATGTTTTATCCACTGTTGGCATCATGATGATACTGTATTGGGTAGTCACTGGTGGCTCCCAACCCTAGCCTTTAGATTTTCCACAGAATGTTACTGGAGTTTTTGTTTGGTTGTTTTTGTGAGTGGCGGCTCTGTGGTAATCTGAGTTACTGTAGACTTCCTGTCTAGCCATTGTCCTCATTTCCATCCACAGACCTGCTGCCCACTGGTTGTGTTTTGCACCATTCTGTGTAAACGTCAATGAGTGCTGTGCTATACAATCCCAGGAGATCAGCAGTTTCTGTCCTATATCTGTAGAATGTATGCACTGTGCTGCTGCCATCCGATTGGCTGACCATACAATTGCACTTGTGAGTGTTTATGTTCATTAACACACAAGTCACAGTGCCACATACCTCAAAGATCATCCTCTGCAGCCCGTAGCAGAATGTTGATCCAAAGGGATTGGTGTTATTAGCAGATGATGACCTGCAGAAAAGGGAATTGTTGATTAAAGAATAAAATGTTTCAAATTGTCCTCCTTTTTTTTTACCAGCATATTGAAAGAATAATTTAGTGTTGTGACAGCCTAACCTCTCCATCCACCAGATGTACAACATCTGTGCTGAAAAAAATGACCAGGAAAAAGCCTGTCTATAAAAGCACATCTGGAATGGGATCCCAGTCCACTGCGGGTCACTGTGCATGCAGATATTCACACCAGAGACAATTTAGCCTATGGGTTTTGGATGTGGGAGGAAACCAGAGAACCTGGAGGAAACCCAGGGAGAATATGCAGAACTCCACACAGACAGTAACACTGGAGCTATGAAGTAGGAACCCTAAGCCACTGTGCTGCCCATAACAGAGGCATACAATGATTTCACCAAAGCTGTAGTTTTGCTGCTTCCATATAGCTTTTTAATGAACTTAGATTCCAAAGGCTCATAATGAAGACTAGGTAATATATACTTTTATATCAGGAAGATGCTTAGGAAATTTTTTAACCATTCATAACTATACTTACACTAACTAAGCATACCACGTAGTGGTACATAATATGACCGACACATAACATGAGAGAAAGATTTAAGAATAAAAATAAGCATACCAAATGTCAAAACTGTTCTTGGGATATATATGCTGCAGCGCCCACTATGGCCAAAATATCAAAACATTTGGTGTGTGTCTAAACAACGCAATAGTGATGCAGGGTGTGAAATTTTCTGTCATTTGAGCTGTTACATCACAAGATATTGGGGAGTGAATTATAGATTTTTTTGCTTTGAACATTATTCAGTAGGGAGCACTACTCCAGAAATTCCTCATAATGAGCTAGGGTAATGCGCCTGCTAGAGGAAAACTTGCGCAAAACAGTTTTTGAGCTACTGTCCAAAAAGTGCTTTGATTCTAGTACGAACAGCAGCACACACATAGGAACAGAAACCTTATATTCCTTATCAGACATGTGGGGCCCCAAACCATGTGGTATATTGATATTGTTGGAAAAAAAAAATATATATATATAGAAGTCAATAAATGAGTCGTAAATATTAAAAGGTTACATCACAATGACATTTTTTCCAAATTCAAAGCTGTCTCTTTTACCTATGAAGCACCACTGGTTTCTCCATAGGGTGTCCCAGTAACTCCTGGATCTGATCCCACTGGAGGGGCAAAAACAGATTTAGCACATTTACCCCAAAAACCTTGGACAGACTCATTTTGCATTCTATTACAGTGGCTTAAGTTATGTACAGTCACCTTGCTGTAGGTGGTGAGGATACAGTCCTCCTGAGCATCAGGTCCATCTGAAAAACATGAAAGGTTTCTAAGATAAGGCAGAGCCTCTAGCTATTTGTGTGTCTTTTAGAGAATAATAATACTCTCAGAAAAAATGGTGCGCATGCCTGACAGACATTTTACCCACCTTTTTTAATGATGAGTGGAATCTTAAAATCACAGCGATGATATCTGAAATCAGGAAAGTGAGTGGAATTTAGGAAATCAAATTCAATGAAGTACTTGCTATAAATGTGAAGGATTATTATAGCAACACTACCATTAATCATACCAAGATCCATAAAGATCTTTAGAAAATGAAACTAGTGTAGCTTAATGGTTGCAGAGCCTCAGTTATCTATAGAAATGTAAGACTTTATCAAGAAAGACAGTCAGAGACGTATTCACTGTGCACTGCTAGAGAGTTAAACAAAGGCAGCAGGAGACTTACATGTTGAAATTGTAATGGCCGGGGTAATTGGTGTGAAGAACAAACTTCTTCACCAGGTGGGTCGTCGAGTCAAACAGTATGTCCTGAGGGGAAGTCGGGAAGATAGTCACTTGTATAAATATGAAAATAAATAATTTTTTACTGATTTTCAAAATTAATGTTATCAAGGGCTCCACCAGATAGTAAAGCATTCACAAAGCTAAAATTCAACCTAGCCATTATTTAGCAGTCATGTTTAGAGGGGTAATAATTCAAGACAACAGGATTTGTCCCATTTGTCTCATGATTGGTGGGAAATTCCCAGGCATTTAGCTTGTTCACATTTGGACACCGGGGGAATTTCCCACCAATCGGTTTCCCTGATACAACCAGATGTTGTAAAGCTGTGCTTTCCAGTGTAGAATCAGTGACAGTGAAGTCTGCTGATCTTTTTATAATGGTGCGTCAGTGGAGGTGATCAACTTCTATTAAACTGGTTATAGTTATTTTAGCCTAACTCACTCGTCACAGGAATGGGTTTAAAATTAGGGCAGTCTGAATTAGAGCAGTCTTTTTCATACTATAAATAGTATTATAAAATAAAATAGATGTTTAACGGAAAGAGGAGCGTCTGTATTGTAGATTTTATTGAAACTCTGGAATAGCATAATACCTTGATAATATCCAAAGCTACTTCAGGTTTTAATAAACAATTACGAAAAAAGAGCTGGCCTAATATTTAAAGATAATAAAATTCTAATAAAAGTCTAATATTTAAGATAATACAAATCAATGCTGTATGATTAAGGAATGCATTTACATTTATGGCATTTGGCAGATGCCCTTATCCACAGGGACTTACAGTTAGCTCATTTACACAGCTGAGCAGTTGAGGGTTAAGGACCTCGCTCAAGAGGCCCAACAGCGCAGCTTGACTGTGGTGGGATTTGAACTCCTGACCTTCTGATCAGTAGTCCAACACCTTAACCACTCAGCTACACTGCCCACAAATGCTGTGGATTTACTGACTGGTTGATTTTTTACTATTGGAAGGAGTCCCTAGATGTCCGTGTTGACCTTGATGAAACCCTGAACCTACATAATACAGTAGAAAGTTGTACATGCACTGGACAGAGCTGGCTGGCTCCAGCTGCAAAAAAACAGCTGCTTTCTTACTATAGGCACTTACCACTCCCAGGGTGAAGTAGTTGAAGAAGTAGTCATTACACTTGGACGGAACTTGCTTGTGTGGAGAAGGAGAGTGGATCTTCATCTAAAAGAAGAGAGAGCTTCAGACATCACAAAGCCATTTACGTTTATGGCACTTAGCAGGCGCTCTCGTCCGTAGCAACTCATAGAAGTTCTTTAGTATATAAACAGACTGGGTTTATTGTTTTGGGACTTGAGGGATTTGAGGCTCCAAGTCACAAGGCTTTATATAAGGTGGCAAGTGCAGACCTCTACCTTTAGGTGAGCATTGCTGTAAGTGCTGAACACAAGCAGATATTTTCCAACAAGCAGTTTTGAAACAATGTGATTATTGTAGTGTCACTACCTTGTCCTCAGATTTGTAGAAAACCTTATGCGGGGAGCCCAGAGCACTCAGAACATCCTGACACGAATCACCAAAGTAGATGTTCCTTTCCAGCGCCCGCACTTTTGCATCAGCCAACACTCCTGGACCACAGCCTGAGAAAGGAAAACACACACACATACGTAATGATCGGTGTCATTGCTTGCTTTGGAACATTGCTTCTCTAGGCTGACTGGAAGATGAGAACTGCTACACACTTTTGCTTTTCTTGGAAATGATGCAAGGTATAAAACAAATACTGGTAGTGCTCTTGTAGGAAAATAATCTACGACATGGTGGTGAAGTCAACTCGACTCTGAGGTTGATTACTTTCCTATAACTGCATTTTCTGAAGGCTTTTATACCTCTTAGACAACATAGTTATAGTTACAGTTACATGAATATTCTGAAATGGCTATGAAGGTTACTATTACTATTATATAATCTTAATACTTTATTATTATTATGACAGGTTTTTCCAATCTGTTTAACATTAGCCTTATATTACTATTATAATTATATCACTAACCTTGTATATTTCCCTGTGAATGAGCGGTTACAGGAACATACGAGAATGAGCACCTATAATAAACCTCTGATGTAAATTCCAGTCAGCACTACTGCCAGAGGTGTGCTGTTACAGAAAATTAATCTAATAACATTTTCCTGCTTCCTCAAAAAACCAACAGTGTTGTGGTAGAATTATAATGAAATAATGAACAGATGAGAGATGCTGCTGCTCTCTGTTAAATCACCGCAGTATTACAAGATCTTGAGATGAGCAGCACAGATTGAAATCATTCCAAAACCTGCAGTGAGGATGCGCAGTCTGAGCCCCAGAGGCCCTGTTCCATCCCTCAGAACATCAACACACTCTGCATACACATTCCCAAGAAAACAGGCCAGGGGCATAGCAGGAGCCCTGAGAGAGAGAAAGAGAGAGAGAGAGAGAGAGAGAGAGAGAGAGACAGATGAGAGAATTAGAGATGAGTGAGTAATGTGTAATATAGAGACGTGCATAAAGAAAGTAGTTTTGGATTCATTTAAGCACTTGAACCCAATTGGCATTTTAAATCTTATTCTCAATTCTACAGCTAATGTGTTGTAAAAAGAACATTATCATTGATCATTAAGTTAGCTACATGTCTAGGGAGCATATCCAACACTTCTCTTTGCACTCACACTGATCAGGGTTACTTTTATGAACACTCATCTCACTTTAAGATTCAAAAGAAAAAAAATCCCAGAGAACTTAAGCCAGTTATACTTCAGGATGCAACTACATGATGATGTTATTCAGGAAAGCTTTGTTTTCTTAAAAATATTAAAAGATACAAAATGGTTCAGATAATGCATGCATGATTCGTTGATCATACGTGTAGTGGAGCGTTACACGTTATCACTTTTATTATCATGTTTCAAACGTGATATTTCATAAGCAACTTACTTTTTCTGCAGAATACAGGCTTCAAAATATTCGCCACCCCCACAACACGTAAACTGCCCTCAAGGCTTGTGTGAAGGTTAAAGGTTTGTAGGCCCCTGACCATCACATTATATCTGGGTCTTCCACAAACTGCTGTGACAAAGCTGGCAGCACACGAGTCTATAGAATGTCTTTGTATTGAACATTCAGAACGTGACCGCCACCACACAGAGCTTAATCTACAGAATATTCATATTGCATGATCAGCTTCTCAATGTCTTTATATATTCCCAAATGGAAACACATTTCTTGTCCAGGAAACAAATCCAGAATATTATTTACTAAAACTGCTTTTTGTCAATATGTCTACATATAAGAAACTCTCTTATAGAGATATACTACATGGGCAAAGGTATGTGGACACTTGACCATCACAACTATATGTACGCCTTCCCCAATTTCCACAGAGCTGGAAGAAACTGTCTAGAATTACTTTGTATGTTGTAATATTAAGATTTCCCTTCACTAGAACCAAGTGGCCCAAACCTGTTCCATAAACACCAAGGCTGCTATGGAGGAACCTGAGTGGCTTGCACAGAGCCCTGCCCTCAAACCTACTGAACACCGGACATCAGTACCTTTGCTTCCTAATGCTCTTATGGTTCAATTCCCACAAATGCCCACAGCCACTCTTAAAAACCAAGTGGAAAACCTTCCCAGAAGAGCGGACATTCTTACAAGACCAAAAAGGGGGACTAATATCAGAATAGCATGTTCACCAAGCACATATGAATGTGTCCACAAACCTTTAGCCCTATAGTGTAGTTTCATTGCAAGAATAAAAGCAGTATAAGGTTTTACAACCTTAGCGACAATTCTAGAGGGATCTTGGTCCAGTCTTTCATGTAGAACATGCTTAAACTGCTTGATGAAGATTTGCATGTGACTTCCGTCTTTAATTCAGACTCCAGGTTTTCAGAATGCAGAATTCATTATCCTGTTGAAAATTCCATCTACAACCAATTCTTACATTTCTGGGAGATTTTTTTCCCTACCTCAACATCCCCCCACCAACCTCAAATTCCTCTCCATGAAGAAAGCTAAGACAAAGACCAAGCCATGAGAGAAGTTTAGCTGTCTAAGCCAAACAAATCAGATTTCTGAAACTTTATTATTAAGGCCGTTATTCTGTTTAATGGGATTTGTAACTGATGGATTTTTAAATCCATTAGAATCGCAAGTCATCTGACACTTGCCTTGAAAACCTTTTGGTTTTCCCTATGGTGAAAATTGATGTGCTTATTTAGAGCCTCTAAATTAGGACAATGGCAAATGTGACAATAGAGCCCCTGGAGATT
>JANCOA010000040.1:19933715-19945200 GCA_024363135.1 Leptodoras oyakawai
CTGGGCACCGGCTCCCCCGTGACCCCGTAACTGGGAATAAGCGGTACAGATAATGACTGACTGACTGACTGACTGATAAATTAGGACACATTGTGTCCCAATATGCGTTTTCCAAGTATTTTTTGGATATCGTACATACTTAAAGAACACTGACTGTTTAACTAGATGTTTTACAGTGCATTTTGGAAAATCACTGCATTCATAATGTTTAATAGTGTTTGTAGAATGTCGTACTTTTATATCAAATCTCATAAATGCCAAGATTGACCGATATTCAAAAACCTGTATCATGGACTAATATATCAGGAGTGCACCTGGAACCGTCTTCAGACAAATTAAACTGCTGCATAAATAGCTTCTTCAATCTGATAGTTTGACAATTACAAACCAAAGGAAAACGGGTGGAATAACTAGAAAACATAAGTGATAAAATATATAGAAGTGACGATATGATTTAGTCATTTTTCCTCTTTTATGTGTAAAGAAGCCTCATTTTCTGCTAATGAGGTCTCCATGTATATATATATACAGTATATTTGCCATAATTTGGCCAAACCCTTTGATGAGTGTGGGACTCATGTCGCCCCCTGTTGGTAACAGTTCTGAACATTTCTATAAAACCAGGGAAGATAATCAAATACAAATTTTTGCTGGTCGCAGATTGAGAGACTGTCCATCTTCCTGTCGCTTCACAGTTGCTTTCTTTTCTCTCTTGCATTTTGAACATGCAGATTGCAGAAGCCTTATTTGTCACCTCACCATTTCACCATTTCTGCTTTTCATTTATGTTGTTGAGTTTATCGTTTTTCCCTCTCACATTTTGGCTCTTATGCATGTTTGGCAAATGCTCTTTTCCAGGCCTTGTGCTGGGCTGATAAAGGTTCAGAAGTACAGTTAGGAGAAATTAGTTGTGTAAACAGTAGTAAATGTCAATGATAAAGTTCTGTTGAAGCTCATCTGCGTGGCAACACAGGTGTCTTATCTCTCTCTGGCAATAGACAGCAAAATGGAAATGATGCCATGATGGTGAGTATGCAGTGCATATCCCAGAAATTTGTATCTTTTAAAACTGTGTAAACTGTGTTTTGACTCTGCTTACGCCTGAAGTGTGTGTGTGTGTGCATACATATGCGCTTATGCTTGTGTATGTAGGTGTTTTTGTGTGTGTGAATTTGGATCATTGGCTGAATGGAAAAACAAAATAGCCCCAGATACCCTTTGAATGAACGTATCATTTTTGAGCTGTACATTTGATTGTAACTGTAATGCCTTAGATTTTTTTTATTTATTCTTGGACTTATTGAGGACGACTATACAAGCACACACTCGGTCACACACAGTGGGTAAAAAGCTTTGGGTTTGTTGCTCAGCAGAGGTTTAACCCCACCTATTAGTGTGGGGTCGGAGTGCGTCTCAGATAAAGATTTCCTGTTGTACTTTGTCAAAAAATCAATGGCTGCACACTGATCCGCTCATTTGATATCAACAATAGTCTTTTTAAAAATCAATTAGTCGTGATGGGGAAGATCATGTAGCTGGAGGACTGCGGGGACTTCACCAGTGAAGCAGAGTTGATCAAGCATGCTCTTTCATGTAGTCAATATTTTCCTCTTAAACTTATAGTCCTAGTGTGACCATGTTGAGTTGTGATATGTAGGCTTTGTGATGCCGAGGATAATGAATAATTCTTCTTCATAATGACTTCTCTTGCTGAAGAGTCGTGCTGCTGAGGCTTTACGGTGGATTTGTTTTCGTCTCCAGGTTGATTGTATGATTTCAGTTCTTTTTAATTACTATTAAGTAGCTCATGATGAGAAACAGAGCTGAGTTTCTTTCACTGTGTTCCTGTAGGTAAAAAAACTGACAGGTGAAAAGATCAGCTATAGATAAAGTGCAGATCTGAGAAGCGTATTTGAGAAGACCTTGACTCGAGGAGTCCAGTGCGGCTGTCTGACAGTCTGTTGTAATTACATAGGTCACAGTAAAATTCATGTTTTGGAGTGTGCAATGTGGAATGTTATTTGAGGTAATATCAAATATGTGAATATAACACTGTTCATTCATTCATCTCTTCTCTTCTCTTCGCACCTCCTCTCCTCTCTTTACCTCTCCTCTCTTCTCTGCTTCTCTTCTTTCTTTGCCTCTCCTCTCTCCTCTCTGCTTCTCTTCTTTCTTTGCCTCTCCTCTCTGCTTCTCTTCTTTCTTTGCCTCTCCTTTCTTCTCATCTCTTCTCCTCTCCTCTCTGCTTCTCTTCTTTCTTTGCCTCTCCTCTCTTCTCCTCTCCTCTCTGCTTCTCTTCTTTCTTTGCCTCTCCTCTCCTCTCCTCTCCTCTCTGCTTCTCTTCTTTCTTTGCCTCTTCTCTTCTCTTCTCCTCTGCTCTCTGCTTTTCTTCTTTCTCTGCCTCTCCTCTCCTCTCTTCTCATCTCTTCTCCTCTCCTCTCCTCTCCTCTCCTCTCCTCTCCAGGTGGCCAACATCATTACTTATTTCATTAATGATGGAGTGCTTGTTTTATAGCAGACAAGCCGGCCAGGTGCTTGGACTATTGATAAGGGTTTTTGTGGACACTACCAGCGTGGAGCAGTATTGATAAGAGCTCTGTGGACTCATTGCTATTGATAAGGCCAGCATGCAGTTTTTGGGCATTGGTCACACAGTCGCATCGATAGGGCTGGCGAGGTTATTGCAGGGCGTTGCTAAGGCCGGACACAGAGCCGATATCGGAGGACTCGGCCAGGCATTGTGTGGGAGATCGGTGGGGTCGTGATGATAAGGACATTGGGTCTTTAGGAGTGAGGTATTAAGGTCATTAGCCAGGAGTGAGATGTTATGTTGGTGTTCTGGTGATGCAAATATCTTTATTAGTTCTTTAATAGGTTCTTCACTACCTGGAACTAATAGAACCAAATATCCACTTGCTGTGTAGAAAAGTAACTTGAGCAACTGTCTTTTCAGAGCTGTTTTGCACTGCATGCAAATGATGGGGTAATGTGAGGGTTCAGCTCTGGCACTGATGCTAAGATTAGGGCGCCCTGATAGAGCTCCTCGATTTCTGGGCAGCTGGGATGATAGCTAGCTTGGACACTGGACTTTCGACTGTTGATAGCAGCGCAATCTCTGATGGCTAATGACAAGGCTGGTTAATGACCAACCTGCTTTAGCACGAACGGTCTGACCTATTCATATCTCTGTCATTCAATAATGCTATGTGGATAGAGTTCTGTACTTCTTCACATCTGTGTTTTTCCCTTACTCTGTGTCCCAGTGTGTCCTTACCATGATTCTGTCGCATAGATTTCATCCCTCTTCGTTGATTTCACTGTCTTGCCATGTCCCCTCCCTTTCTTCCTCCCAATTTCTCCAGGTTTTGGCTGTGGGAAAACCATTTTATCAGCATTTGTTCTCTGGTGGGGATAGATACAGGCAAGATAGATGAGTGTTTTGACATGGAGAGTGTTAGACAAACACTCTTATCATCCTCTGCACTTTAGGCCGACCCCTGAAAGTGAGACTGAGACATGGAGAGATGTGTGTGCGTGTGTGTGTGCGTGTGCATGCATGTTCGGTGTGCAAGTTGAGGGACTACCACAGAAGAACCATGGTAGGATTCATTGGTTAAAATTTAAGTGCCACTCGTGCCTTGTGGAATGGACCTTAAAGAATTACATTAAGAGAGAAAACACAGACTGGGCATTGTAGTGGTGTGTAATTGGGTTTGCTGGTAGCTTTACTGTTCTTTAACTGTGTGTGTGTGACTGGTCTTGTATATGGGAGTTTCTAAGTATTATCCTATCTCTGAGTGGAGCTCTTGTCTGTTCCTGTGTCAGGCTTGCATCTGTGAATCAGCAAAGCCTTGACTCCTATCCCTGTTCTGCACTTATCTGTCACAGGAAGTACAAAAGTTCTTTTTGTTTTGGCCCATTTTTCCAAGTGCTCTCTTGATTCTTACTAAACACCAAGCTCCACCTAGTGGTCCAGACGGGTTCCTCTGTAAAGGATTTCTGGGAAAATATGACAGATCAAATTTAGATAAATATTAAAATATATAAATATTCCAAAACATTACAATGAATGTTTAATTCAATATAATTGCATATTTGAATTTAATTGAATATAAAGCATTTGAAATAAGAAAAAACATTTAGCAAGTGATCACTGCATTACTCCGGTTACATTTATGAAGTCAAGGTCAGTTCAAAATGGAAAAAAACAAACTGTACAATCACAGATTTGTTAGCGTACCATACTGTACCACACTGTCCAGTGGAAGAGGTAATAATGTGCTCGGGGTAATAAACTTGGGGTTTTGGGATTCTGTGAAACAGTATGCAGATTAAAGCTCTTGCACAATATTTGAAAGTAAAATAAAATAACGGCTTGGCATGATGAGGATGATGATGAGGATGATGATGATGAGGATGATGGAGTTTTGGACTTTTTTCTTCCTTGAATCGAGCTTATTTATTCATTAAAGTAAATTGTGTTCATTTGATATTTTTAAGGCTTTATTTTTTATCTTGTGTCTTTATAATGAAGCTATAAGAAGATATGCTGAAGAGCATATATACATAGTGCAATTACATCCACTTGTTTATAATGTGTAATTCTTGATAAATAAGCCTGTGGGAGTCAATACCCAGATGCTAGTTAGAGTTTTGCTTTGCTTACTGTTACCCTTTGGGTTTTCTTTGTCATTTTTGTCCCCCACGTTTCTCCCCAATTTGGTTGCCTACCAATTCTCTAGCCTCTCCTGTATTATACAGCAGCTAATAACTGTGGAGGTGAAGGTTAACCTAAAGGTCAAAGTGCTGCCTATATTGTGTCAAAGGGCAGCATAACACTTTCAGAGAAAAGCACTATCTACGGTCATACACGAGCTCACGGACACCTGCAATTGGCTAGTGTTACTGTTATTGACGGGTGAGACAAAGAATGCCCATCCCTCACACCCAGAGAGCATGGCCAGGTTTGTTTCCCAGCCGTGGATGGTTGTGGCATTATCGCAACTTGCAATCTCCCAAAAATAGGATAAATGTTTCTCTGTCTGGTGTCTGTAGCTTAGACTGCTCGCCTTTTTCATAATCATATTTGTAATACTGCTTTTATTTCCTCTGTGTAAACAGATGATTTGAAGCTGTGTGATGGACCAGAGGACTCTAAGGTTCTGGCTCGTAAGGACCTGCTGGTGGACACACTCTGGGGACCTTTCCCTGGAAGCATCCAGTCAGATGAAACTACAAACGGAGTATCCAATCAGGTAAGTGGGCTGGGGCAAAAATCGGCTTTTTAGATACATTTGTGGAAAAGTGTGAGTATTAGTAACAAATATGTCTAACTCTGCCTGACCTCCAGATTACTAATGTTCATGTGATGGTCACTGAGCACAGTGTGTTTGTGTTTGGCGAGCCTGCTGTCATGTGCCAGAAATCCATCCAGTCATGTGATGCTCAGAGTTTTCTTCTGTCTGGCCACACAGTTGAACAATGCAGAGACAACACGTTGTAGACATTCACTCTTTCACACACATGTAAAGATATTAACACAGATCCAGGCTTAAGAAAAAATTTTCTTTAACAAAAAATTTAATAACATGCACATTGATGTAAAATATACTAAACAATTATCCCTGATAGAAACAATTCATTCTATCCTAATAAACAAGCAAACAGAATAGCTTCATATGGGTATATGCAAATAGGGTTTTGATGTCTTGTCGAATGAACTCGCCTCCTCTTTTTCTCTGAACCGTGCGGGTTTGTTGGCTGAACCCTGTGTGTGATTGGCTGCTTCATCGCTCCCCCCCAGACGGACGCTCCTCTTTTATCTCAGCATGGCGCCATCCTCCTGGACAACAAACCTCAATGATTGATTTCGCCTTGATAGTCTCTCATTTCTAAGATTTCATTTATTATCAGGATTTCTAGGTCCGCACCCACCCCTTCCCTCCCTCCACCTTTCCTTCACCACCTCCTCCTCCTCCTCTTAATCTCTTTCTCATTCCCTCGCTCCCTTCCTCAAACCTTGCTATCGAAGCCGGGCTTTGTTGATGATTTTCAGTTTGGAACTTTCACGTTCGTATTCTATCACATCGGCTCTCCCTCTCAAACGACACAATCTGCAAGCCGAAGGAGTGTGTATCTGCGCCAGATAACGACCAGAGAACCACACATTCCTGCTTCACTCGCTGTCCCTCCATATCCTCCTACTTGGCTGTCCAAGGCTTAGGCTGAGGGGGTCACAGAGGGTCAGGGACAGTTCTTCTGAGCCAAAATGTTCATACACCCAATCCGTACACCCACAGTCTGCAGATTAGCCCAAACACAAGCAAGTGATAATGGGCATAATGAAATCGTACACCCTTTGCTGTTTCTTTTTCTAATGTTATAAGCATGTTGGATTCGTTATTGCATTATCGCAAAATATAGCTCAGCCTTCACCGAACCTGTGTAGCAAGACATGCATAATTGGACAGTTAAAGTCTCTGATCATGTTTGAAGCAGGTCCAGTGTGGAGGAAGTGTTTGGCTTTGTGGCAGCTTCAGTACCAGTGTATGGTGGCGTTCCTGACCTGGCATTACTGTCAAAACTGTTTGCTGTACACTCACTCAACAAATTTGTCTTTCCTATGCCCTGCTCTGATAAGCTGTCAGCTTTAAACTTCCCATCCAAATAACACATGAAGCACCAGTGAGGGTCACTACAGGGGATTGCTTGTCTGGACTAGACCAAAATATAATCACGAGTTTCTTCTCCTCTAATGAACTCTTATTTAATTAACAGCAATTATTCATGGAAATCTTTGCCTTTAACATATTTATCTAGAGACGAATTAGGAAAATTGCATTCCTACAATAAAGAAATCAGTACTGCTCTCTGAAGCAAATCTTATTTCAGTAATATAAAATTATTGACTAATATTTCTTATACCCCGTCATGTACCAATGTGTTTGGCCAAGTATACTATGCCCCCTCCTGTTCCAGCATCAGTGTACACAGCTGATATCATGAAAATGCATTTTAATGCTGAAAGTTGCCTAATTATGATTAGGATTTTTGTTGTTGTGTTTTCTATCCTAATCGAGTGTGTGGATCTTGGGATCTTGGCTATTATAGTTCTTAGGAAACCAATTTCCTAGTAGTTATCTTAGCTGAGGATTAAGTTTCAGCAGCCAGTGCTACATGTAAAATCTCGTATTTGCATCTCTTCAGAGAATCCTATTAATAATTTATATATTTAAATATAGAAACAGAGACATTATTTGGTCACATACTGATAGACTCCTGATATATGACTACCTAAACTGACATGTTTGTAGTGAAGTTGTTATTCAGTTTGAATTAATTGGATCAGAGATGAATAAATTCTGGTGTTCTGTCATGTCGAAATAATTTCATTTTAAATTACACCACTGCTAAACACTGCTGACATACTTAAAAGTTGTACAATGTACAATGAACATTTACTCCAGTACTCTTATAATTAAATACTAGTATTAATTTGTTTAGTGTTAAATTTATATTTAAATGTTTAGTGTTTTAAGAGTTTAAGTATATCATTTGGTCTTTTTTTTGAACTAATGCCTGTATTTTGAATGTGAGACAAGGGTAAGAGATAAGTATCTTACCTAACCTTGCAAATAAATGACTGGATATGCCTGCAGACACACCAGCAATCACTATAGAAGCTCCTGGCCCAGACAGACATAAAAAAAAATCTGTAAATGATGAGTAACTTCAGCATACAGGTCGCTTTTGTTCTGTTTTCTCGAATCTTATGACGCACCAAGTGTCTTTTCATCATGATTTAGAAACAAGCGTCTCCTGTAATCCTCCAGTAATCTCTCTTGGAGAGCTCCTGTGATAAGCAGTGCCACCACTTCAGCCCTTTTTTTGGGTGGCTCTGCGCCTTCCTCACCAACCTCCACCCCACGTCTCACTCGCTGTCTTGTGCTCATTTTAGTAGGGTTTGTTTACCGTGCATTCTATCGCTCTAGTTTATCTACATCTGCCAGTAGAGTGTCTCAGAGAGTCACCCCTCAGTGCCCAAGCTTTTTGCTGAAAGTGATGCATGAATACCTTCAATTATATTTTCTCACAATTATCTGCTCAGTTATCAAGGGAAAAGCATGCCAGGCTGCATCCGGTTGGAAAAATCACATCATGTGTGGTATTGAGATGGCATCCTGAAGAGTGTACCTACTATCAGACTACTACGCCAGTAGCAGGACAATACGGAAACTGCAGCCTGGCACAAAGAATGGGGAGAGAGAAAGTGAAGGAATGGCGAGAGGAGGAAAAGAAAGTGAAAGGCTGGAGAAAAACTTCCGGAGGATAAACAATAGTAAAATCACAAGGAAAAGTGCCTGGAGGAGGAGAGAGAACAGAGGAGGGGTTTCTTATGTGTCTTAATAGTTGATGATCTGACGGTGCTTTGCCTGAAGTCTGTCAGGAAAGGAAGAAAGAGAGAGAGGAGGAGGGGGGGTGAGGGAAAACCTCTGAACCTCATCTCCGGCAGTTTAGGAGCCTGCTTTCCAAGAGTGCCTCATTTTCTATTCTCTTATCTCATCCGTTTTAAGTATCAACAGTTTTATATTTTTATGTCTTTTGCATGGAGCCGATTACAGTTTTTGTTTTCATGGTGAGATAAGTGATGGGCATTCAGAGACATGAGTGTGTGTTGTAGGCACAAGCATGTGTGTGTCTGAACACATATGGTTACATTTACTGTATGTACATATGGGACAGTGAAAGTAATGGAGAAATGGAGATGGGAGGAAAGTGTGTGTATGTATGTATGTATGTGTGTGTGTGTGTGTGTGTGTGTGTGAGAGAGAGAGAGAGAGAGAGAGAGAGAGAGAGAGGCGGATGAGAGAAGCTTTCTGATTATTATCTTCTTTCCTTTTCTTCTCTGTATTTTTGGAGGATTCACACACTGACCTCTTTGTTTGGGACAGTGTGCACCCTTCTGCACCCCCCTGCTGGGAAAGAAACCATTTCCTGTAGCGTAGAGATAGAGAGAGGGGCAGACAGAGGGAGAGTGGAGGCTGAGGGAAAGGGGGGTGAGAAAGGGATGTGCAGAGAGATATGGGATAGGAATAGATAGTGAGAAGGAGATGGAGACAAAGAGTGTGTCGGTGCATAAAAAGAGAACTAGGGATAGATGAGGAGTGGATTAAATGAAGAGATAAAGTGCCAGAGCACAGAGAGATGGAGAAAAAGAAAAGAAGAAAGGAAAATGAGTTGGAGCTTGATTATTCACCTCCACCTCCATCTGTCCAAAGTGAGGTCTGAAAACATTGCTGTAAATGTTGTACTGTTCAAAATCCTTATTTCAAAGCTATAAAGTTACTGCCACAAAAGATATCAGAACAAAGAGTTTAAATACAAAATTTTTACACAATACACATTGTACACATTTTTCATATTTTTCTTAAATGACATTCTAGTGGACTTACAGTGCCCTATGTAGTTGTACATTGCTTATATAGTCAATATGGAGCCATTTGGGATTCAGCCTAATTGTGTGTTAGAGGCATAAATTAAAAAATGCTTGTGTGAAGATAACTAGAAGTTTCTTTAATACGGATTCCAGGAAGTCAAGCCAGTAAGTCAAGTAAATATAAGTCAAATGAGTCTGAAACAAAGGTTTATACAAATATTAGGACTTTTCCTCCATGTGATTCTTAAGTGGCTGCTTAAGAAAGGGGCACAAGTTGACTTTTTGTGGTTTATGCGATATACAAAGCCATAGTAAACTACTGATGCTTGGTTGGTGTCAGTATGAAATTCAAATAATGCAATACATTCGATTACTAATAATCATAAAAGGTAGCTATTTAATATGCAGTATAAGTTTAAAGGCATTTGATGACTCTAATGTTCACATGCCACATCGCTGCTTCCAACATGGATAAACATTTGCATTACATTTGTTCAGTCTCCAGTCCAAACCTTTTGTCTTGTTCTCTTGTTGAATAGAGAAATGACATCAGCCCCAAATCATTTTCATTATACCTTCATTGGGGTAAGGGTGTTTTTGGGAGTGATAAGGCAGTAGGTGGTGTGTGTATGGCTCAGGGCTGTGTGTGCGTATGTATTTACTTGTGTGTGCATGTTTTTCTATCTTGGTGGGGACATTTCACTGGCCTCCATGAAGAAATGTTCCCCCCCTCAACAGAATGCCAAAATAATAGGTTTCTTTCCGGTTATTGAAGTTAGGTTTATGGCCAGATTTAGGTGTAGGCATAGCATTAATTATGCTGCATTACTAATTCTGTGAATAGAAGATTTTTACAAGGATAGGAAGATAAACGTATGTGGGTGTGGGTGTTGGGAAGGTGAATCTCTTTTCCTGATATGTGAATGTGTGTGTGGCAGGGTTGCTGCTTTATATCAGACCAAATAATTAGATTGACTATCGTCTGGGTGGCAGCAGTGAGGGAATCAAGCAGATTAAAGATGGGATTAATATTCATGAGGCATGGGGACTCGGACGAAGGGCTTTAGCCAGCACCTCAAAGACTCTTACGTTGAAGAGCTTAGAGCTGAGCTGAGCTGAGTGAGAGACAGAGGAAGAGAGAGAGGGAGAGTATCATTCATTCATTCATGTCCTTCATTTCTATTCCTACTACTTTACATAGACACTTGTTGATATAAATAAATGTGCTCTGTTTAAAAGTGTCTTAAATTGAATTGAATTAAGAAAGAGGACAAAGACCTGGGAGAAATAGAGCGGATTTGTAATTGTAATGACAACATTCATTTAAAAATATTTGACAAAATTCACAGAGAAATCTCTGTTTGTTATGATCTGATGAATAAGAACAAGATGAAATAGCTAGCTGTCTTTGTGTGGACAATCTGATTCACCGTATCCAAGAAAAGAAAGCACTGTTTTCCTTTTTAGCCAGTCATAGTTAAATGCATAAATCTACATGTTCAAGTACACATTCTGAGTCTGAATTCCAGACTGGTTCATGCTGAGTGCAGGGTGCATTACTTAGAGTGTACAAACTATTATCTGCATCTATTATTTGTAGTGTGCATGTCGAGAGAGCACGGTGCAATTCGGATCTCAGTCTTACTGCATTCATGCATCTTTCTCATTCATACTTTTTTCCTGCTCTGCCAATGTCTATGCAAACAATGGCAGTGAGAGCACACTAACCGTGTCCAACTGCTAATAATCTGTCTAGCATAAACAATGTCAGGTGTGAAGAAAGAGGTCAGATGATCTGCAGACGAATCTCTCTTATAGTCAAACTGAAAGAAAGACAGAGTGTTTGTTCCCAATCAGGATGGAGTTAGGTGCTCTGATCGATTGGTCGCCAATCATTATAGTCAATATTCATTCCAAACAGTTTGATTGGCGCTCTCTATAAAGGCAGAATAAGAGCAGATCAGAGGATGCCAGGGGCAGCACGGTGGCGCAGTGGATAGCGCTGTCGCCTCACAGCAAGAAGGACCCGGGTTCGATCCCCGGGTGGGG
>JANCOA010000040.1:20139013-20151528 GCA_024363135.1 Leptodoras oyakawai
ATTATTTTATAATATGAATTATATTATGAATGAACTAGTTTTGATGCCTTCAGTGAGAATCTACAATGTAAATAGTAATGCCAGACTTGCAAAACAAAAAGTAAAACAATAAACCTAGTAGACCCTAAAGCAAGTGTGTGTGTGTGGCGTGTACGATGCAGTTTGCTGGAAGAGGAGGCAGTAAAGCGTGCAGAGCTGGAGCATATCCACCTGCAGCAGCAGCAGGCTATCTCCCAGACAATGGCTGAGAAGGAGGAGTTGGAGAAAGCACGAGTGGAAAAGGAAAGCGCCCTGCAGGATGCCATGCAGCAGCTACAGAGGCTGGAGACAGAGAGACAGAGTGCACTAGAGCAGTATGAGGTACTGCACAAGTTTTTATCTGTCCCTAATTGTTTTATCAGTTTCCTAGTAGAGTGTGGCACCTTTTTGACCTTCAGAAGATCATTAGTTGCAGTTTCATTTAATGGGGCAGAATGGTATGCACACAGACACGAGAGCTAATTTCATTTTCATGTGATACTCCTGTAAGGGTCCTTGGGAAAGGCTGAGCTAGTTGGCCCCAAATGTTAATGTTAATGCTACTTTCATTTTATACTTATAACTCCAATGGTATGACCTACATTTTGAATGTATATTTCATGCACTAAGTGCAAGCTATGGTTTGTATGTTTTTGTAATCCATTTCTAAAACATGTGGTTGTGGGCTGAAACAAAGCTTTGGACTTTATTGGTCTCATATACAGTACTGTGCAGTACTTAGTCTTAGGCACCCTGTGGTTATGTACATGTACAACTTTTGTTACTGATGGTTTTTTTTAGTTCTGCATTATTGAGTCAGTCCAAAAACATTTGATATTTCCAAATGTTACTTTTCCAACAAAATAAATTCAAGGTTACACAAAAATGTTTGTATGCCAATAATGAAAATTAACATATATAAATAACAGACCACTTTTCAAAAAACATAATGAAGGCTGCATGAAGTGTGACAGTCAAAGTCTCCCAAAGAGCTGTGACAGATTCTACAAGACGCTCAGTAAAACTTACCAGCTAATCGGTGTACAGTACGATGCAGAAGTCTTAGGCCCATGCAAATACTTACTGTAAAGCAAAGATGCCTTTGAAAATAATTATGATTTTAATAATGATAATGATCTACATAAAAGAAAACACTATAAAGTGCAGTAAACAATAATGAACTAAAGTAAGTCCATATCTGCTGTGCCTTTTTCTTAAACAGTGTTCCCAGAGACAATGTGTGCAGTTTTAGAAGGAAATTATATGTTAAATTTTACTGAGCATCTTGGAGAATCAGGCGCATCTCTTCTGGAGACTTTGACTGTCACAACTAGTTATTTTTTGCCTGTAAAACCCAGCAGCCCTTATTCTGTTTTTGTCTGAAATGTGGTCTGTTATGTAATGTGTTGCTTTCTATACTGACATACAAACATTTCTGCATAACATTAAAATTTTTGTTGGAAAAGTAACATTTGGAAATATAAAATCTTCTTGTACTGACTCAATAATGCAGAACTAAAAAAAAACAATCAGTAACAAAAGACTTTTACATAGTACTGTATATAAACCAAGTACTGTTACAGTGGCAGGTTTTTTCCTGTTCCTGTTCCTGACAGTCCTGGTTGGATGAAGTGTGTTGCAATTATGAAATGGTAGCTTGTTTGTAGTTCAAGCCTTCCAATAATAAACAATGCATAACAAGCAATACATTTGAAATCAAATGGATTTTAAATCTCTAAACATCAGCATGGCCCTAAGGTATTATCATTATTTTTGGTTTAGAACGCCCTCAAGTGGCTAAATGTCTGACTTTAGATGTTGTGTGTTCCTAATGAACAGGAAGTAATGAAGAAACTGGAGGATGCTGCTAACAACACAAAAAGCTGGAAGGACAAGGTGGCCCATCATGAGGGACTCATACGCCTTATACAGCCGGGTAATGATCTGTATTTTTGCTCACCTCACAAACTCTTTTTTTTAGCAACACCGCCTTTCTTCTTTTCTTTTCTTTACTCTTCTTTTTTCCATGTACTGTTGTGTTTTTCAGCAGTTTCTCTTGGTATTGCCTGAATGTTCATATGTTGGATTTTTAATTGTGTGTGTGTTTGTGTGTGTGTGCTTGTTCAGGCCCAAAAGGCCCTCAGAAAATCACCAACTGGGGTCCTGCAGCCTTCACAGAAGCAGAGCTGAGTCTGAGAGAGAAGGACTGGCAGGAGAAGAAAAACAGACCTGCTCAGACCCAATGAGCCCTCATTGCTGTTTTGCTTTACTGCAAAGTGGTCACCAACCTTGTTCCTTGAGATATACCTCTCTAAAACATTAGCTCCAACAATAATCATGCCCACATGACCAACTAATCATTGCCTTAATGATCAGATGTGCATAATTATGGTTAGAGCGAAGTCTTCAACGAGGTAGATCTCTAGGAACAGGGTTGGTGACCGCTGCTGCAAAGCATTCTGGTACATCTAACGACTACTGAACGGGGGAACACTGGCCAAATGGGCCATAGTCCATTCAAGCAGACCTTCGAAACCCCATGCGTAACTGCATAGTAGACTCTAATTTCATTATTATAATTATAAATTTCTGTTGTCATTCCAGTCATACTGTAACATTGCAGGGCATTGTGTCACTTTTGTGGCTTCTTTGAAGGGATTTATATATATGTTTTTACAAAGCATCATATTCTACACGGATATGTGGATTTAGTATTTTCTGCCAAAGTGGTGACAGATTTTGCACAGAAATAAATAAAATGTCAAAGCTTGTTCATTTTAAAAGTGGAAAACCTGTCATTCACCAAGTAGTCTCAAAAACATCTAAAACTGTTTTTTTTTCTAACCTGTAACCTTATCAGGTTATGATATGAGTGAAGTACTTTGTAGACACGTGTTTTTGTACTTTGTGTAGAATAACTTTTTTTAACCACACTGACACAAACAAAATACATTATAGTTTTGTTTATGGAGACATGGCTACAGTATTAAGCTGTTATAACATCAGATTAGTCCAAACTTTACAAGATATCAATGTCTGAATTTTTTTTTGATGGTTTTGTGCATGTTTGTATCAAACTAATAACATATAATGTTCAGAATTGAGACCTTTTTCCTTTATGAAGTTTTATTAAAAATTATAATAAAGTGCTACGTTTTGTTTAAGAGTCTGAAATCTTTAGTTCTCAGGGGTTATTGTGGATTAAATTAGCTATTAGAATGGTGCTTCTTATAATTATTATTTATTTAGTAAGCTAAGCATTTTTCAAACTAATCTTCTACCGCCAAACTAATCTACTAATCTAGGATTTTTATTGGGATTACTACCAGCAGATGTCTCCATATACCAGTGAGAGACTAGGCCCTGTGGAGTGTGTATTTTATGGCAACAATGAATATAAAATTGCATTATTAATATTGGCATAGAAAATAGTAACATAAAACATAATTTCTTAACATTTTGTTATTGGTATCATATGAGACTTAGGTTTTTGCAAAATTGATATGGAAACAGATTAAAGACTATTTGCACACATGAAGAAAAAGTAAGCTCTTCTAATTCACTTGCAAAAATAATTTAATTTAATGGTCTAACCTTCCTGTGTCTATCATGTTTCTCGTGTATTTAGGGTATTTGCTAGAGGCATTTATGGCAAGCTGTGAAAAACACCTGTTATGAATAGCTGGTCTTGGAATTAAAAAAAAATATATTTATCCATTTGAATTTCCACTTTCCTAGCTCTCTTGAGACTTGCTCAAATTCATGTTTTATAGCTTAGACTGTTGAAACTCTAACAACCTTTAACTTGAGGTTAGTGTGTAAGCATGAATAAATGTGTTACTAATCAAGCGTGAGTGAGAGCTGTTAATAGTTGAACATCCTACACCTTGCCATTGTACATTGTACAAAAAAAAACACAACTATGTTCCTCTTATACTCATATTTTCCATAGACACATTGTGTCCATTAGAGAATAAATTGCTTCAAATCTAAATGTAATCAACACACATTTAGACTTGCAGCCTTGGAGAGCAAATACAGACTGAGGTTAATTTCCAAGATAACATGAGGAAATTAAATTTGATGTTCAGATTGAAATAGGTGAAATGTCATACAATTATGAATAAACAAAACTGTAGCTAACATTTAAGAATGGGTGTGGGTTTATTAATAAATCACATCAAGCAAATTATTTATATTGCATGTATTTTTATTATCTATTTCATAATAACCAAATCCATCTCAAATGGGTATACACCCTTAGAAATAAGTGTTCTTCAAGGGACCTGGGAACAAGAGAAAAAAAAACATCATATCAACTATTACTATGTTTTTTTGTGTGCTTATGTTGGGTTTGTGCAACATAACTCCCAGTGAATAAGGTGTTATTTGAAAAAACTGATAATATATTACCATGATTAATTTAAACTTGTGATTTGATTAATAGCCAGAATTATGACATAGTTGCTGATAGAGAACGTTAATCACCTTTCGACCAATCAGAATCGAGAATTCCACAGCGCTGTGGAATAAATATTCTTGATGCGGTCACACAAAATATATAAAAGTGCTTTAAAATCGACTGGTATTGTTTCATTCATTTACAGTCAACTATTATGGTCAAAACAAGTTGTACACTAATTATATTCACAACATTTAGAGGGTGAGTGTACGGTCACAGCCTGCTTTTTGGCACTGTTGTGTGTTTTTAGGTAGTTTAGAGTTCATTGTGTATCAAGCAACAAATTGTGCAATTAGATGAATAACAAACCCCTCATCTCTTTCATGCAAGTATGTCAAGGTTGCAGTTGGTTGATTGCATAGCAACGGCCAAAGACGTCAACAGTGATGTAAATGAAAGATTCTGTGCATTCCGGAAAAAAAAGTGCTTCTTTGATGTATGCCCAAAAGCACCCTGGCGTATTCATTACCAAACAGCAGAATAATGCAAAAAAAGCACACACTGTTCCACATTGTAGGTAGGCTATTAATGAATGCATTAATCACTATATTTTTCATCCGTGAGTTCACGTCCACTCTCTTCTAATTTAGAACACATTGGGCTTGGAAATCAGCCTCTGAAATTTCCTCTCACTGACCCTCAAAAACAATTATTTATACAACAACAAATAATCATGCAGCTATGTGGACAGTGCGTGAGTGACAGAGTGCGAAGAGCCTGAAATGTGTGCACCAGATGCACAGAGTTCCAGCTGAGCTAAGCGAGCTCTTTACGCAACCTGATGGAGGGTCATTAACGGCATGACTTGTGCGGCGCTCCGGATGCACCCCGCTCCCCAGCAGCGCCTGCATCCCATCATCTCCTTGAATTCATCAGCTCTGCTTGGGGCCTTGTGCACCAGCACAACATTCCAGAGAAATGATGTGAAACAGAAATGCATTCAATTCCTGATCTGGAATCCATCGTTGAGTTGTGCATGTCGTACTGTAAAAATAGGGCGCTGCGCGCTGTTGCACAGCCGGGTTACACAGATGTGTGTGAGGTGCCTCTGAGGAGCAATGTCCTAAATTTGAATGCCTTTGGAATGTGGCGCAGCATTAATGACATTGCTGCCAACCACAGAATGGATTAATTGCTGCAATTTGTGACTGAAACACACACACATACACTTGACCTCCTTGAGTTGGCATTTCCTGTCTGAGTGCAAACAGTGTCTCCCTCTCGTAAACATCTGTTCACTGAATAGTTAGGATGCTGAAACTTGTTTCACTTCATTTAAAGCGATTTAATGACTACTGCATTTAATAAGCTAGGAACGAATCATCTTTATGTAGTGCTGTCACATATAGAGAGCTAAATACCAGAACCATGTAGTCATTTTGACACATTGGCTCATTACTTACTAACCAGAACTAATGCCATGTTTGACTAATGCTTATAGCTCTGAATTTCCAACTTCCATCTAGGATAAAACAAAGAAAACGTCTCTTCAACTTGAAATTCCTACCAGGAAAGAAAGTGTCTTCAACTGCAAATTCCACAAATTTAATTACAATGTTTGCTAACACATCAACACAAAGTAAAAAATATTACTTCAATATTTTAAGTGAATTTATAAGTGAATTTCAAAGTGACTTGTTAAGTGATTGTTGCTAACAGAACATGCAATGTCATAGAGGGATCCTTGTTTTTTCCCCCCACTTTTTTTTCCAAGATCAGAAAAGATCTGGATCCGGCACCTCTCAGGTTTGGAGTGCATGTGTTCTGGAACTTATTTATGTGGATCAGGAGGTCAGCAGCTTTTTTTTCTTTTAATAAAGTAACGTAATAATAACAAAAAATAAAATACAATAAATAACATAAATGAAATAATCACTCTTTTTGTGTCATCTTTGTTCCAAAAATACAACAGGCTTATTTCCTTGATGATCAATTGTTAACTAGTAATCATACATTGCATACTCAGTCACATATTCATGCATTATGGATACTACAAAAAAAATGCAGCTTTGGTTGTTATCATTTCCTGAAGAATAAGCCAAAGTAATTTGGATAGTTAGGAAGCTAAGCAGGTTTTTGTTTTTTACTGATATCAATAATTATCTTAGTACATTTGTGTTATTTTGTTTCAGTGGCATTGTGTACTTTTGTAAGACACAGTGTTCTGATCAAAACGTGTGTTATGAGGTTGAACACGTGAAGGAATTGTGCACTTGGGTCCTCCAGTTCTTTGGCCGAAATGTTATGGTGTCTTTGTACTGTGGTCATCAGTGTTGGCCCTAGGTCCACGTATAAAGACGTTCCAGTGAACACTAACCTATTACACCAAGCATTTGGAGCCCTGTTGTGTCTACATGTTTGGGGACCTTCCCCATCCCACAGGAAAAATAACTGGGTAGTTTTTCCAGAATCAGCAATGCTTTCTTCAAAAAGAGTTGTTTTTACGCTGGCCAAGTAAATTTGCAGTTCCTCTGAAGAGATAGTAGCAGAGTCAGTTTCTTGTAGCTCTGAACTGGATGAAACAGAATGAGAGTTGATTTCAAGAAACACTAAACAGAGTTTATAAAATAGCAAAATATTCAATCTAAATTGAGGATAATTAACTCTGGCAAAGCAGCTCTAACAAAATAGTAACCCTTTCTCTATTCAGAGAGGGACTAAATGTTATCTAGAAGTAAAATCTTGTTCAATTTGAGTAAATTATACTCTAACAAACTTCCTGTACCTCTGTCTTCACTTGAGAGAGCACCTCACCCTTGGTGTTCCAATACCTCATGTTTTACAAATCAAGCACTTCCCAAAAGGACATTAGGTGAAGGCACAGCTCATGCTCCCTTGAAAATCTCAATAAAACCTGAGGCATTTTTAAAGGAAAACCTGCAGGATATCAAACCCACCCTGTTTCAATTGTTCTCTTTGGTTATAAATATGTTCAGTGACCAGTCTGACCTTTCTAATAGTTTATTTAAAAGTGCTGGTGAGACTGAAAATAACAGGGCAGAGGAAGGGTTTCATAATGAGAGAAAAGTGTACTACAGCCCTAACGATACTCAATCTGTCTCTGCTTCATCAGCCCTGCAAAAACTTTACATGAGTGAGACAGGTTGGATCTCTGAAGAATGGTGTTCGTGTTAATAAAGGGGAAGGATTTTATTAGCTTCAGCCCTTCCTCATCCCTGCTCCTCCTCTAACACTAAGGAATGTGGGGAAATGAGCAAATATGAAACACTAGTGCCTCAGCAAGAGGCACTATGGATTCTCATGTCTCCCTTGCCAACTCTCTGCAATCTTAGTCTCCAAAGAATTCCTCTGGCTGAGAAGGGTCTTGTTTGGCACACAGCATTGGAGCTCAACCAGCACATTGTTTATCAGCATCCTTTCGAAACCACCTGAAAATAGCACAAAAGAGAAACACAAAGAGCAAAAGATAAAAGGTTAATTGAATCTGTCTGCTACAAGCACTTTATAGTACTGAGGTAAAAGTGCTCTAATTCGGTAAAACACAGGATGTAAGTTGTGAGGATGTCTGACTCATGCTTATTCTGAATATTCGGAGTCTTCAGGGCTCATGTGGCCAGACAGAAATGTGTATAAGTAACCAGAAATGAAGTCTAAATATAGTACAACATGACAGAGACAGGATATAGTGTCAACTAGGTACATTTCTAGACTAGACAATACTGGTCCCTGTAATTAAAAAATATCAACAAAACTATATTAGCTAATCTGGGGCTGGAACACTAATTTAATATTCTTTGTACCAGAACAATTTTTTGGTGACATAATCCTAATTATTCCTTGTTCATATACACTATATGTGTATGTCAAAGGTATGTGGACAACTGATCATCACATTCATAGGTACTTGGTGAACATCCCATTCCAGATTTACTCTCCCTTTTTCTGTTATAATAACCTCTACTGTTCAGGAAGATTTTTCACTAGAGTTTCCCATTCAGCAAAAGGTAGTAAATGCCCACTGATCAGGCTAGAAAGCATGGGGTACATTTTATATTGCAGTTCCTCCTAGTAGTGTTCAGTGTGGTTGAGTTTATCGCTCTTTGCACCAACCTTGGCAAACAGTGTCTTAATGGACCTCCATTTGTGCACAGGGGCATTGCCCTACTGGAACAGGTTTGGCTAGAGCTTTTAGTTGAAGTGAAGTGAATTCCATATGTTAAACATTCAAAGACATTCAAAGCATTTCTGTGTTTCCAAATTTGTGACAGTAGTTTGGGGAAGGCCCCAATAACCCTTATAAGTGTGCTGATCTAGTGTCCACACACACAGTGTGACTTGAGACTTGACTAAACTCAGACATGAGATTTGGGACTTATAAACAAACTTTTTATTTAAGTTAATTTTATTTAAAAAAATTTTTATTGTATTTTTGGCACATCATTAAGGAAATGTCTGAATGTCTTAATGAAAGAGCTGAATGAAAGACCTGAATGTCATTCCCTCCCTTATAAGCATGGGTAAATTTATGCATTGTGCACGGCCACAGATGACACAACAATAAGAGACTTGAGACTTGGACAGGCCACTCAAACACTTGAGCCTTGTCTTGGATTTGCAGAAACGCCACATACATCTGCCCATATAGTGTGGACCAAAATTTTCCTCCCAAAGCTTAATGTAAACACCTTATTAAATATGTTTTATATATACTTGGTTAAGGCTCCTCAATCTTTCACACAGTTAGGCTAGTGTTTCTGTTACTAAACCTCTGTGCATTAGTAGCCTGATTTTTATTTTGTTGTAAAGACACTTTTTATTAATTTGACTATTGCAAACTGGAAAGAGAGGGTTTTTATTTTTGGTCTTTAATTAATGTTTCAGGGAACTCTGACTCATCCTGTGAAGATATGTACAGCCTTCACCTCCCAAATAGTCCAGTGTGTAAGTCAGTGACATAACATCACTTTCAGAATATTCCAGAAACTTCATTTGAGGGAACCACAGTGCGTTAACCTGCTTGAAACCCATTTAATGTTCAGCTTGTTTCCGTCCTCTCTTTTCTTTGCTCTGTTGATGTGGCACAATGTATTCTGTAACACTCCTGAGATTTTATGAGTTAAATATAATTTACTAAACAATATTTTACTACATAATATCAATCTATATGTATAGTAACAACAAAGGGTGTAACTGAATACAAATACATTATTTGGAATAAACCTTTGTTAGAATATATCTTCTGAGGATACAAACAAAAACTAAACTGTAAAAGGGAGACAAAACACACACCATTCACTCACACATAATTCTATTTGAGACCAATTATACACTTGAGTGATGTAGTTGAGTTTGAGGAATTCACACACCATACTGAAGACCTTTTGCCAGTCAGTAATTGCAGGTACTGCCTGCAATCTATTAACCATCCTAGACAGTGTATCACACTCCCTCCATGCCCTACTAGTCACAGTAACAGCAGAGCACCTTCGGGAGAATCATTCAGCTCTGCTGTAGCAAGGGACAGCACAGGATGTTGTTTTTACAAACAGTAATCACCTTGTACAACAGTTCATCACTATTCCAAGACATCATGTCCATTATTGTACTGGGACACTATTATTAGAGCCTATTCCTAGGATAAGCTGAGTAATGCGATGAGTAGCATATGTGCACTGTTGATTCACTGACATTTTTATATTCAGTTAGAGGACTTAATGTATATAAGGCTATAGGGCCCTCCTACCAGGTTCCGGGTCATTTCTGTCAAGGGAGGCTGTCCAGATACTTGTTCAGTCTCTTGTCATCTCGAGTCTTGACTACTGCAAATCCCTCCTAGCTGGTCTTCGTATGCATGCCATCAGGCCTCTGCAACTGATCCAGAATGCTGCAACCTTCCTTAGTTTAGCCATGTCACACTGCTGCTGCACACCCTTCACTGGCTTCCTGTAGCAGCTTGCATCAGATATAAAACCCTGATGCTGGCCTACAAAGCCAAAAACGGTCCAGCCCCTCCCTACTCAATGGCAATGGTCAAAGCTCGATGCATACCCAGAGCCATTCATGCTGCAAGTATGGCTCTATTTCACCCACTATCATCCATGACACATGGGAGGCAAGCATACAGACTTTTCTCTGTCCTGACACCAAGGCAGTGGAACGAATTGCCCTGAGTGTCCAGTTTTGTGTAGTTTAAGAATACTTGGGTTTTGGGACTTTTTTTACTTGTAATGTTTATTAGGTAGTATATGGCTAAATTCTAGCAGTATCATAACTCTAACTATAGCTTGAATGCAGGTCTACAGCCTTAGCTTTGGATACTCCACGTTAATCACTAAGCACTCTTATAAGTCACTCTGGATAAGAGCTTCTGCTAAATGCCATAAATGTAAAAGTAAATGTATAGTCACTTAATAGCTTATACAATAATCTATCTATCTATCTATCTATCTGTCTGTCTGTCTGTCTGTCTGTCTGTCTGTCTGTCTGTCTGTCTGTCTGTCTGTTATGGTAGTGCCAAAAAAGGCGCCGAATTACAAAAACCATCAACCCCAAACTTGATTAGCATCATTCAAGTTCTAGTTTTTCAGTGTCTTTTTATTAAGCTATATATTTTGCCTCATATCCACAGTTCATGTTTAAGGCTTAGATTTCATTTCAAATTGTTCAGTGTCTGGATTTCAAGCTTCTGTAGAAATTGTTGTTTGTTTTCATGTGTGGCTAAGCCATTGCTTCTAGTTTTTCATTCTTTCTGGAGACATAAGCAGTAGGATTTATATTCTTTTAAATGTTCTGATTAGGCCACAGTTGAAGTTTAAAGCTGAGTAGATTTAAACATCTAGAAAATATACTAAACTAGTATAGATAGTGGCACTGAGCTATACTTCTAACAACAACTCATCTATCCCTATTCCACATGTGCACTGGTGCTGAAATTCTGAGTGATGTATGAGGGGGAGCTGCTGTATTAAATGGTCTTTTCCAGATGCACATGTAGACACAGTGGTGATTCTAGCAGTTCTGGAATATGCTGGTTTGTGCTGGCTGGAACTGAGCAGATGCAAACCTGAGCTAAATGTTCTTGAGTACTTTACTTAAAGGTTTCACTGGGGCACACTGAGGCACAGGAACATTTTACACAACATAAAATTTTACAACAACATCCTTCACAAACCTATTTCTTTAAACAATCACAAAAAGAAATGGATCTACACTATTTCACAACAATTATAAATCACAGACCATAAAATATATAGTGCTATTCTTTTTACAAAAGGACTGTTTTCATGTGCAGTAATGTGCAGTTTTCATGTTTTCTTTATGAGTTCATGATCAAAACAATGTCTCTACTACAATACCAGTTACTCTAACTGTCTTTGCTTTTGTGTTTGTGACATGCAGTGTTTCAGAGAGAAATATAAGGAAAAACATTGAGGGGAGCTGCTACAAAATGCTGTTACAATACTCTTTAGCAATGTGCCGTTGTCATTTTCATTTCCCCTTGGTTGAACCCTCATTGCTTTATGAGGTAGAGTTGGTTAGAAGACTATTTGGAGGGCAAAGAGTTTATGTCTATATGACTATCAATTTCAGATGCAGGACTTACCAGGAAAGCATTATGATTTGAAACAGCTTTCAAAACAGAAAGAAAATGGTTTAAAAAGGCAAAAAATATTATTTCACGTTGGTACATTCTGCACTTGGTGTCCAGCTGCTCAATTTTCTACTTTGCTTGCTGGCAGCATGTCTGTCTTTATACAAGTTTGATCTTTGGTTAGACCAACTAAAAATGTTCATTAACCTGAGGTGATCTACAGTACTAATCAAAAATTTGGACACACCTTCAAATTCAGTTTTTCATTCTTTTAACATTGTCTGCATTGTTGATTAACACTAAAGTCATCCAAACTATGAAGAACTACATATGGAATTATTTAGTAAACAAAAAAGTGTTAAACAAAGCAGAATATGTTTTATATTTTAGATTCTTCAAAGCTTCACACATCTTGGCATTTTCTCAGTCAGCTTTATGAGGTAGTCACCTGGAATGGCTTTCAGTTAACAGCTGTGCCTTGTC
>JANCOA010000040.1:20203710-20220651 GCA_024363135.1 Leptodoras oyakawai
TTGCCGGCTGGGCACCGGCTCCCCCGTGACCCCGTAACTGGGAATAAGCGGCCAAGAAAATGACTGACTGACTGACTGACTATACTGTACATTCTTTCTCCTCCAGAAAAAGAACAGTTCAAAGAAATAATTGAAACCCCAATATTGCCATGACATTCATACATACAACTGTATTCATACGTGTTGGGTCATCACAAGACTTTAGAAGAACTTAGAAATTACAAGTTGGCATAAATTAGAACTATACTGGAGGGATGAACATATATACTCAGTTGGTGTTAGATGATAGTGGTGGAGAGCACAGTCACACACATTGATCCAAAACCTCTCATAGGTGTTCAGTTGGACTGAGATCTGGTGAATGCACATTCCACAGCATATAAGTAACATCGCTGTCATCCTCACCATACCATTCAGTGGGCCTTCTGCTCTTTGATGTGGGTACGGTCATCCTGGACAAGACCACTGCCATCAGAATAGAAATGTTTCATCACAGAATAAAACTGATCAGTCAGAAGAACTTTGTGTTGATTGAACAAAGCCTCCAGGGTTATGCATGGCAACCCTACTGTAAAATCCATTATCCTCTGGATAGTCTGTATTTCCTTACAGGGTGATTATGTAATAGCTGCTTTCTGTTTTTGTGCACAAATACACAAGCATCACAGTTAATGAACATTATTATAATGAGCATTCAGCCACAATCCAAACCTGTTTACTGATGTCTTTCCTAAAGACCCATAGGTCTAAGTGTCACTTGAGTCTAGTCACTACCTACTGAAACACAAGCCTGTCTTCATTACTGAAGTTTCTGCCATCTGTGGCCCGTCTAGTGAACCATCTTTCAAAGCCACTTAACTCTTCTCCTCTTACTGCTTGTCCTGATTCACAAACAACATTAACATTTTTATACATACTACAAAACATGGAAGCATTTTTCCATTTAAAGTCCATTTATACATTCATTTATACACAGCAAAAGAAGACCTTAGCACTTACTGGCAACACTGTATTTACTCCTTGTGTTATAATGTTACACTTTGCATTGTCATTTTTAATCACCCTATATAATGACTTCCAGGTCTATTTGCCAGTAAAAGATTTCCCACAATAAGTCCTAGTAATAGCACTGCAGCCATGCTCAGTAAAAAAGTTTAACAGGACAAGTGGAGTTTGCTCTGCATGGCCTGTCTGAATAATACATTGTTGACGAAAGGGTTGTGAATCACTCATGAGCACAGCACTTGTAGAGTTTCAAATGCATTCATGGCACTGTTGCCTGGCAGACCTGTAGTGCTGTGGTCTCTCTACTGCTCCACTTTTTTGTGTTTTCATGCTCCTCTGCCTTTGTGATTTCAGTATGCATGTCAAAAGCTGTTCACCAATATTTAACTTAAGTGTATAATGATATTTATAATGATGTTTAATTACTAATATAAATGATGTGTTATCTGTATATATTTTGTTTAAAGAGATGGATCTGGTGGTATTAGTTACGGAAGGAATTGGCTTTGTTTCACCCTGTTTACCTGCAGAGTGTTTCTAAGTCACATGAAAAGGTATCCGATGGCCTCATCGATTATTAACTGGAACTGTCAGAGCGGAAGTCTTCACATGCCCAGCTGGGAGTATTTTCCTAAACTCCAGCTCAGCATCAGCTGCACACTTACGGTTCTACAATTTAACACCCTCGAGACCTGGTGTAAAAGTACAACACCCGGTCACATCATGACCCTGAGGACCGTGTCTCATGGGGACCTTCAGAATCTATCTCTGTCAAAACTGCCAGGTTCCGACAATGGTATGTTCAAGTCCTACTCGGTCAGCAGCAATCTGGGGAGCCGAATTGGAAAGGAGAGCTTGGAGGAGATCAAGGGAGTGTCTAAACCGTCTCATCCTCCTCGGAGACCTGTGAGAGCGGTAAGGCCGGTGAGCTCTCTCAGTGTCAGTGGCTCCTTCCTCCAGATTAACCACCTGCAAGGAGAGCTGGTACGCAAGAGAAAGGTGAGTGCTGACTGAAGCTAATCAAAAATGCACAGAGCTGATAGTGCTAAAAAACCTAATGGAACCAAATGGAATATAAGCTGACCTAGCTAGTTAGTTCATTACATTGATGCAGACTAAGGGAAATAAACATAAATAACCTGCTGTGCATTGTTTACTCTCTAGACAAAGTCAACATGTCTTTGGCCAACATTCCCACTATGAGATTTGTTCTGTTTATCACATCTGACTAAATTATATTTTTTTCAAAATAGGTTTGACTGCAGGTAATGTGTTTTAGTGTTTCCACAAACCTGCGATCTTGATCCTGAACAGATCGTCCCTGCTAATTAATCTAAACAATAAGAACCCATTGCCAGAACACTGTGCCTCGGCTGATGTGTGTAGTGCAGCAGGAGTGGAGTAGAGTGGAGTATGGAGTAGTGCTTTTTGTTCTTTATATGGCTGTTGAATCTACTTATCTGCTGGGCAACTAATAAAAAACAACCCAAAAACAAAACAGTAATGGCCTGGACAAAATATCTACTTGTCGACTCCTGACTACCTTCCCATGTCATTAGGAATGTGAGGACCTAAAGAAGGAAAACAAATACCTATCCAATGAGATTCACATGGAGAGGTTCATGATGAGAACTGAGAGTGAGCTGACTATGAGGAACCTTAGAAACTTGAACCAGGAACTACAGGTCGAAGTTAAAGAGGTACACAATTTCAGATACCCACCATTTCATCAGGAAGTGGGCGGGAAAAGCATGTGCTCTGATTTGTTGTGAGCTATAGAAAACTGTAAGCTGTAGGATCTGTTTTCTCTGGCTGCGATCAGTTAAAGCAGAAGTTGCATCTGAGCCAGCAGAGGGCAAGTTTGTGCTCCAGGGCAGCGGAGGAGGCAGACAAGTCACGAATCGAGGCAGAAAAAAAACAAATGTTGGCAGAGGCTCAGGCACTAGAGAGCAAAGGAGAGAGAGATGCAGCACTGGCTGACAAAGTGCAACTCAGTGAAGAGCTACACAATTTGAATAAAGAGGTACACACACACACGTCTCTACATTGGACTACAGTATGAAGATGGATTGTATTAATGAAGTCTGTTTATACAGTGCCACACTATGTACCTGTAATTAACCATCAGCTTACATTGTACTATTTTCTATAGCACAAAAACATGCAGCTGCATCTGGCACAGACTGAAAAAAAGTACTTTGAGGCCATGTTGAAACTGGAAAGGGTGTCTGGAGAGAAAGAATTTCTCCTAAAGGAGACCAAGGATTTGGAGGATGAGAGGAACACAGTACGGCAGAAATTCAAAGCTCTGATTGAAGAAAATACAACAATCAAAGAAAAGTGAGAACGTTCATCATTGAATTAAGAGTTGTTGCTGATGTCATTTTGCACTAACATCTACAGCATTGTGGCTGTAGGGAGGTGACCTGGAGACGCAGGGCTGCTGCAGCTGAGGAGCAGAGCAAGAGAGCCATTAAAGAGCAGCAGCAGGCCGAGCAGGAGAGCAGACTGGCCCAGAGAGAAAAAGACAAATCGGTTATCGAGTGTCTCAGCTGGCGGGAAAAACACCAAGCTCTAGCAGACATCTTCAGGGAGCAGGAGGAACTCGTATCACAGAGGCAGAATAAAGCAGTAAGTCTCAGCCAGAGTTCAGTTGTAGACAGAACATCAGATTCTGAACTCCCATGTATGTACTGCTTGTTACAAATGAACGCAATCAACCAGAATGTGTGGTTTTGTTTTTACTCCAGTGTCAAGCAAACATAAAAAGCTACTTTCTTTGTATGACTGAAAGTGACCAGAAAATTAAGATCCTAAAGAACTATGACGGTACTCCAAGAAACATCATGGTAACGTTTACCCTGGCGTAAACCTTTACTAATTACAATAAAAAGCAAATCAACAGGTCTGATTAGGTTTTTAACCACTTAGGAGGGAGATCCTGTGTATATTTCTCCAGCTCATGCCAGTGATGAGGATTCAGAAAAAAACTCAGGAAGGTAAATCAATGCATCAGATTTTCCATTTTCAGCTACTATTTTGAAAACATGAAAATACCCGATTCATGAAGTAATGAATGTGCAACTGCTTTTAGGACCCTTCTCAGGGTTACGGTTCCCACAGCAGGAAAAGATTCTGGACCGGCTCACTTCAGCGAACTGCCACCAATGGGAACGGATCCCCATGAGAGCAACGCTCTGAGTAGAAAAGTGGTTAAATACTTCTGGATTCCCACTGACCAGGAATGATGCATCATCAATGGCTTGAGAACTTAAGTACATCTCTGATTTATTTAAAAAAAAAAAAGTGTATGATGCCAAGATGCTTACACACCACCAAGTACACATTTGGATTTTACCATTTTAAAACTGCCTTATGCTTTGTAATAACAGTGCTCTTATAAGTCAATAGCATGTACAAGATGATGCCAATCATTTAGGTGCAGACGATCTGATGTGTTCATATGTGCTGCAAGTTAAATGATATGATTAACATTCTCTCATGATGGTGAGAATGAAGTGATAACCTTCTGCTTTTTTTAGTGACTTTCTCATCTTGGCTTTAAAAACAGCTGCCTCCAAATACATTATGTCAGATACCCATTTTAATTTATGATCAAGGAATTCTTTGGTGATTAGCATTAATTTCATCTGTCCCTGGTGATCCAGGAAATCCCTGGTGTAAAGTATTCTTTAGTCTAATTTAGTCTTTGAGCTTTATAGAGTTTAAAAAACAGACAGCATAAACAGTGGTAATTGATTTCCTTTACTGAAAGTGAAACAGTAGAGTAGCATACAGAGCACTAAAAATCTTACCATGACATGACTGAGTTATATATATTCTTACATACACAACTACAAACACCTCAGAGAAAATAATGGTGTGAAATCAATGCGAGTCAAATAAATTTAAAACACTTGTCAGCAACAGGTTTCCTGTGCATTACTCATTGACAAGGGCAAAAGCCTTTCACTTATTTGGAATATAAAAAGCAGAATGATGTTATCTATTCATTTTTAATATTTAAGGTTTCCTGTGTTTTTTTTAATGATTAAAATATCCACTTGGATAGATTTTTGTTTTTAGTAGAATTTATATCCAAGGCAATAACATTCTACTGCATCTACCATTGCAATCACATTGCAATAATACTGCAGAACATTTGCTATTGCAACACTATAACCTGACAAAGGCATTACTTATCCATGACAGAGTCGAATGCTGAAGTCCACACACAAATCCAGGAGAACAAAGGGCATTAGCCATCACCAGTTAGATTTTTTTTCCCTTTCTTCCCAACAATCACCAGCAATCAATGAACATTAAAGCTTGTCTGCAAATCCTGGAAAAAAAGTAGTGTGTTGTACATGATATTCTAAACGAGGTAGAAATGGACAACTACTAACAGGTTATAGAAAGAAAAAAATCTCTGATTAGAGTTTGAAGGTGCATGCGTGCCGAAGGATGAAAAGACGACACGCTGCTTAAAGTCGCATTATTCGTGTGCTCCTTACAAGCAGCCATCTAGATGCATCAACCAAATTTGTCAAAAAACAAAAAACAAAAAAAATAACCCAGACATGCTAAAATGATTTCAACCAAATCACACAGGCATTAATTGTTGTGCTAAGACTACAATCACTGCTCAGGTTTATCTGTTAAGCAATCCCCTATATGTAACTTTCACCAGTAAAACAAATTGATCAATATTAAAGTAAATATAACTAATGTGGCCTTATTACATTAACAGGCAAGATTTTGATTACGGTAATACATATTTCAATATGTTTACTGGATCTAGCAGCATAGCAGAATGTGTTGTAGAGGTGAAAAGCATGTGCTGTTGCAGTGGGGTAACCGGCAGGCTCTAGTGGATTGTGGGATGGGTGAATTTTTTTCCCCCCTTCAGTCAGCCTCTTCTTCGGACTCCTCTTCCTCAGCTGTTTCCAACCATGTCAGCCACTGATTCACCTAAAGACAGAAGTAGGGGGGAAAAGCACTTTATGTACTGCCACTACTGTGAAACAAATTCATAATTTAAGTTACAAAACCTCTCATGGGTAAAGCTAAGTCAGTTGAGTTGGCTTTTAATCATTACACTCAAATTTATGTTTTGATAGCCAGCAGTCAGTCATCAGTATTGTGTTTTATGTCTGGCTAATTAAAAAAATAAATAAAAATAAGTAAATAAATAAAATGTGAAAATGTTTTGGTATTCTTCCCTACAAGACTGAACATAGCAAGCCAAGTTATTAGCTAGAGTCTCTGAAGTGTACTTTTACCCTTCTTTGCCCATAGCAGGTGACCATACAGTTTTGTGACCTGGAGTGACATTTCCTAAATTCAGGCTCTCAAATTTACTTCAGACCAGAATTAAGCTGCTGGTTTTTCAAGTCCCTCCAATTCTTCAGTCACAACTTTCTACTGGAGTTTAGTTACACATAGCTTAGGCAAACAAAAATGGGAGAATAAAGGGAAGGAGTGTGCATGTACGCGAGTTAAAAACCCTTTCAAAGCACATTTCTGAGCCTCCTCTGGTAATAGCTTGACAATGCTTTAAACAACAATCGCTCACCTGGAATAATGCCTTTCCTTTTCCAGGGAACTCTTGTGTAATATCCTCTTTCCAAGCAAGAAAGGCATCTTCTTCAATTATCTCCATGTCATAGAAGTGAACAAAGTAACGAAGCAGCATGCCTAAATAGGAGAAGTCAGGAAAGATTACACGGATTACTAGTTTCTGGATCCCTACAAGACTGCACTTAAATGACAGAAGTAACAATTTCCAGTGGCTTACCTTTTGGAAAACCATATGTGTTGCAGTGCACCTGTAGAGCATACAGGGCACTTACTTGCAGGTCAGTGTGGTCATGGAGGAACTTCTGCATAACCGGCTTGAAGGACAGAAGCAGCTGCTTTTCCTGCTCCAACTGCTCTTTAGTGGGGGCACCCAGGTTGTCATCGCCCTCAGACAGGCACAGCTCAGCTGAGATGTATTGCAGGAAGCTGAAGCACAAAGATGGATCAGGCACTACCACAGTACTAGCTGCATTGTGGATACATTACAGAATAAACTTTCACACCATTATATTAACAATATTAAAATGGTTTGGTCTCTGTACCTGGTCATGAGAATGTTGATGAAGCCCTTGTCTATGTGAAGTTTCGGTGAGATGTTGTCCTTGATCCACTTGTAAATGGTCTGAGGAGCAGGGTCTGCTTTTATCTGCTTCAGGAGCTCTTTTTCTAGTTTCATCAGTGGAAAGAGAAAGCTCAGGCCCTTCCCTTCAAGAATCTCCACCATACGGTCCTTATTCTGATCAATTTCTAAAACAAAATCAAGAGAGAAAACACCCAGTCTTACTCAATGACAAAAGATTTTATTTATTATTCACTTTCATGGCAAAAATAATTCATAAAACAAAACCTTATGCTAAACATTGTGGAATTTAAAGCAAAGTACACACCTGGGAGCATCTTCTGCATGTTAACCTTGCTCTGCTGGAAATGCTCAGTGAGCCAGTCACGGTCCTTCAGTTTGGATGCTTGCTGTAGGCACAGCAGGAAAAGGGGGAAGTGGGTGCCATTTTCAAGAGGGTGGGCTAACTCTGCGATGCTGACAAGCTCAGCAATGACAGCCCGTGCTGCAAACTGAGCCAGGTAAGACTTTACCAAAGGGATGTCCGTCTCGATCTTAGGACACTGATCCAGTACATTCATCAGAGCCTAGGGGGGGAAAAATGGCATGCAATATTTACACTACAGTGGGGGGAAAAAGTATTACCACAAATGTGTCTCTAAAACCCCTGGGGCATTTTGTACAGCTATTCAGAATTTATGCCTGAAATTTCACCTGCATGAAATTTTCTCCTGTGACAAGTCCTTCTGTACGCAGGGCGTGAATCAGAGTACCCACATGCTCCTTATCCTCATCAGACCACTCCAGAGAACACAGAATAATCTTACTCAACATTTCTGGCAGGAAATGTCTAGGAGCCCTCATCTCTCTCACACTATTGACTGCATCCTCCACGTTCTTATTCTTCAGGTATTCCGCTATCAAGGTTTCCTAAGGGCACATATGCATTTTTTATATGCATTCCAGGTGGAGCAGCTTGACCATGTTCAACAAGCAATGGGGTACATGTATACAAAGGAAATTGCATCATAGAAACTGAAATCTAAATATACTTACTGTCATTTTGAGCAGCTCCTCCTTGGTAGGGGCAGGCTTCTTAATGGTCTTCTGAGGTTTTTCTTGGATCAAAGGAGGATTAGTTTTCAGACCAAGTTGTGGAGGCTTCAACCAGAAGGACAGACAAACATAAAAAAAAAAACACAAAACAGAGAAAAGCAAAACAATTAGATTCTAAACAAACATATATAGTCATATCATAAATCCTTTTACTCAAAGTATTTATAGCGGTGTATAACCTGTCCAAGTGGTGGTGACTGAGCACTGGGTGGCATCATGTTGGGAATCTGAGGCTGAAGCTTTGACACTTGGTTCTTATTCAACATGAATGACTGAGCTGGTCTCAGACTGATCTGCAGGACATGAAAGAAGGTTAAACTGGTTGGTTGCAAGTGTTTGCTGTGTTCACAATACACACGAAAAAATCTGCACCCTCATCTCTCATAATCGCAGTCACTGGACCAGCTGTCAGCTTCAGAGAACAGAACAGGAGAAGAAAGAACAGAGAGAAGAAAAGGTAGAAAAGCTGCCATCTGGAATAAACAACCCTCAGAATAACGCGTCTTTTTATAATCACTGGGTGCACAAAGCAACAACAGATTATGGAGTCTCCTTATGCTTTACCTCATCTGCATTGAGCTGCCCTTTCTTGAAGCGTGGGTGCATGTCCTTGGACTGAACTTGCTGCTGGGCGGAATGGATCTGGAAATGCTGATTCTGTCCCTAAGGATGTTAAAAAAAAAATCTTGTGTTAGAATACCTTAATGAGCTCATGCAAATACATCTACAGAAGTTGACATGTATATAGAGGCAGTATTTGCTGTTTTTTTTTCTTAACACATAATGTAAAGAATGTAATAAATAATTTTGGTATTAAGAGCTTATTGTCATTGTAGCCCTACCCCACTGACCTACCTGATTAGATTTCATAAAGGGGTTAATAGCCAAGTCAAACTGAGATGGCTGTGCAAAAGCCATGTGGCCATTGAAAAGCGGGTTTGTGCGATGACGTCCCAGTGTGGGTGAGAATCTGTCCTGGATTACTCCTGGACCAGTTCCTATTCCACTGCCTATGAAAATATATTACATAGATACTAAGCACACTTGAAAAAATGATGAAACACACACACACACTTGTAAAACAAACTAGGGGAAAGGCTAAGAAGAAAGGCATTTCATAACAATAATGAACATAATGAATATTCACTGTTGATGCCAAGCTCACCTGGCATTTGTCCAAACATGTCAGCCAATCCACCCAGAGTTTCTCTGTCCAATTTCATCTTGAATGGCATGAAGGGCCCTTCCAGAAAGAAGTCCATCCTCAATCCAGGGTTCATGGGTGGAATGAAGACACCCAATTCCTGGAGAAAGGGTGATATTTAATTATTGCAAAATCAAACAAAGTGAAGAAAAGTACCAGAGAGTTTCTTAATACAACAAAAGCGCAAGAGTCAAAGGAATTTACCTTCACTGCATCCTGATGAATCTGATTAATCGTCTTTGGTCCGTTGTCAATAAAGGCTTTGCGAGGAACCCAATTGTTCTCCCGTAGCTCCAGCGTGTCTTGCAATAGGAAACGAATCCTGGCTGGCATGTCCTTGTTGTTCATTAAGGATCGCATGCGACCAAAGTACTGATCCATCAAAGACTGTGGGTTTAGAAAAAAAATAATTGTTCATGATTACCACAGGTACTAAATTACATGGTGGTACCAATATAACTAACCCTGCTCATTTACCTTGGCTTTTTCATGATCAAGTCTAGGACCCACAGTTCTCATTATCTGACAGAGGCACTCCAGATCCTCCCCCATATCCTTGAGCTGGATCCTCTTCTTCTTTTCCAAAAGCTTAAGCAAATAATTAAAAAAGTAGTACATAAAAGGACCATAAAACAGGAAGAAAAAAAGAAAATGCATCACAGAATACTTACTGTTTTGATGCACTTATGAAGGATAGATTCATGGATGAGATCAAGTTTGCCAAGTTCCCCAATGAATTTAATGTTACCAAGCATCTTAAGCTTGGCAATGGCACGCTGCTCCTCTTCTTCTGAAGTGAGAGGGCTGTCTTTTTTGTCATAGACTGCAAGAAAGAGATTAAGGGGTAGTAAGTTCCTTTTCAGCAACAAATCCAGCAACAAGGTCCAATTCATAACCAAAAACAAAGAGGGGTAACTGGCAACGCTCACTTTCAACATTTTTGGTGCGGTTCTCAAATTCATCTTGAAGTTTGGTAATCAGAAGTCTTCTGAATGTCTAAGCATAATGGGAAGGCAGCAGGATTTAGTCAGAGAACAGTAGGGGAAAAAAACTTGTACAGAATAAAACTCTTCCTTGTACTGCAAACTTACTGTACTCTGTTTTTGTGGGGTTTGAATCTCAGGTCCTGGGCCATCAAAGTTTGGTGCATCCTCTGCCAAACGCAGACATAGCTGAGCATAGAGTGAGCTGTATTTTGGCTCTTCTAGGGCTTTGTCTACGATCTACAAAGGGAGATAAGAGAGGACAACTGGAATAAAACGAATGAAATGCATGAATATGAGATTTAGAAAACACCATCCTAAACAGCAAGCTAATATTTGTCCAAAGATGAACTTTAAAACCCAGTCATGTTACTGACTCATGGCAGTGCAGATATGAATTAGCTTAACTCTATTTACTACTTGTTACTTTCAGATCAGTTAAATTATCTAAAATGGCAATACCACATAATACAAGTTCCATGAGCCCCTAGATAAGAAGAGATTCAAAGAATCTTTGCCCAGCTTTACCTAAACCTGGAAAACCACCTTAGATTGCTGCACTGTTCAAATTACACAACTTGCTCTCTTGTAACCGTGAATTTTTAAGTCATTGTGATTCACACACTACATGCCAAGCCATGCTTTTTGACTTTCGTACTCGCAGCCAGACATAACCTGGATGCAACACTTTTCATACTACAAGATTTGCCAACAGGTCCAGACATTTAGCATGCTAGATATTTTTGGGAGTCCGCAAGCAATGGGCAAGAAAAATTCTCACAGCAATCAAAAGCTGATTTTCAAGCCCTGAGCAAACACCGATTTGATCTCCAAAACCTGTTGGCAAGCACAAAATCAGTAAATGGTATAGTGTGAACTCAGCATTAGATGATGCTCTGCTCCCACAAGTATCCGACCTTAGATTGAAACTGAAAATTACTACTTGTACGTTAACAGCAACTGTTCAGACTGAGCAACTCGAAATCAGTTCAACTACTACAGCTAAGGTGTGATTCCAGAGTGTGCACCTAGCCAAGACACAGTTGATGTCAACACTATGAGGATGAAAATTGAGTAGCTGAAGGAAAATTGTCATTTAGTTGGGCTAAGCAAAGAAGTGGAGGGAGTGGAGGTCTGTACTGTCAGAGCCACCCACGCACAAGTTAGCCTAAGGGGTGAAAGAGCTGCACATCCTGTAAAGCTGATACTTTTTCATTTTTTCCCAGGAACATAGCACAGAGACTACCAGGAATCAAAAGGCTGAAGTGGATAGAGGTAACCTAGATTCAATCAATTCTCTTGTCCCTAGCCACTCTACAGACCACTTATGGAGGCAGAAAAACAGTGTGCCAATCACCCTCTAAAGAAGAGCAGTTTAGTCTAATCACGTCACCAGAAGCAACGATACAGCCTCTACTTTTAGGCCAAACAACAGTTCAATGGAGTCAAGGAACAGAGTGGGTATAGAACAACACCAACCTGCACTGACTGTGGCAGGGAAGAACAGTGCAACTTAACCTGTCTGACCATTAAATATGGGACTGTGGACTTTTTTCTTTTTTGCCGTCATTATACTCAGAAGGGTAAATTATCAAATTTTATCCCCTTTAATAACAATTTAAGTTAGGTGCGCTGCAGGCCTATGCAATCATTCTCACGTACGTTAATACAGGTACACGTCTTACTTGTAATAGGCAACTCCAAGTTTACTTAGGCTATGTTCTCATTTTCCTGTAATTTCACCGTCATTTGACAAAGGAATGTGCAAGTGGAGGGGGGAGGTTGCATCGCTAGCAGTAGTCATGACATGATTTCATTTTGATAAACATTCCTCTACTCCAGCATGTATCTACTATTGACATACTGCCCATTTGGATTCAAGATCATTCCCTTGTCTTTTTGTATCCGATACAGCATATTCAAAAACTTGGCACTTAAACAACTCTGTTGTATGATTCTGCATTTTTAGATCAGCTCAGGGCAAAAGGGATTCCTAGAAGTTAACCCATGCCAGATGTTATGGGTAGTTGCTACATGCTTTTATTGGTTACTCCTCTAAGGCCAAGGGTCTTAAAAACAAGGCCTTCACTGAGCTTGAACGGGAAGTGTGGGTCTTTCTGGGAGGAAATCTCCCAGAAATTGTTGGAGCTGAAAAAAAGAATAATAATTTGTCCGTAGCCAAAGTGGAGTTCATTATTCATACGACTAAAAGATATTACTTTTACTCATTCACCTGCTTGCACAAAGTAAATATTGATATTAAAGTTGTCTTCTGTGTTCCGTATCATAACACGATTAAAGCAGTTTATTCCATATTGTATACTTCAGAGGTGGGAGTTGACAAGACAACTGAAAAAGAATCTTCTAGAGAACCTGAACCTGCCTCTCTCATCAACATAGGACCAGGACTAGAACCACCTCCAACCCTGCAGGAGTTTCACAACGCTGCCAAATTAACAGGGAAGGAAAATATCCTAGTCCCTCAGCGCTTTACCTGGGGCTCTTAATCTTAAACTTTATGAATTATGGGCTTGAACATGGTATGTTTGATAGAGACCACATCTTAACTCTTACCATTTTGTTCACCATCAAGTCAAATAAGGACCCATTAAACTCCAGTGATGTCAAAGTTCTGGCTAAAGCCTTGGCTTCTCAGCCAAATTTGATTCAGTCTGACAAAATTAGGTTTCCTAGGAGGCGAGTGACTGCAGACAATATGCGACATCTATTCTACATTGTTCACATGCATCCCAAAATGTGCATTTTTCTCTCTTGCTGTGCTTAAAGCTTTTGACAGACTTGAGAGAAATTATCTATGGACTGTACTCTGGCATTTTGGTTTGGGTACTATACTCCTACACACTGTTCAAGCAGCATACACATATCCAACTGCCTCAATTTTAGCAGGTACCTTTCAGTCTCCATCCTTTACATTACAAATTACTCTCGTTTGAAACCCTTAGTCCAGGCTCTCAGGCAAAGCCAAACTATACACCCTCAATACCATTACACAGCTCTCAGTATTATCTAATTAGATGCAGATGGCATCCTACTATACCCTCCAGAAAGCTACAGGCCTAGTTAATGTTTTGCAGTTATTTCACCATTTCCAGATGTCCGCATATTAAATAAATTGTGATAAATCTTCGAATGCATCTCATCATCTCTGAACACATTTCCCACCCCAACAGTCTTGTCATTACTAAATAATTTCTGTACCTCAGGAATCAGAATAACAGACTCAAGAATCATTCTGATGAATTTCAATGAACCTAGACAATCAAGCTTGATTTGGCAAGATGGAGTAAGCTTCAGATTCCAATGCAGTCTAGAATTAGCACAGTCAAGATGAATATTCTGTTCTCCATGATCCCACCTCTTAAATGTTTAAGAAATGAACTACTCAGTTTTAATTGCTTTTGGAGTGGCAGTCGACCTAGAACATGTTTCTCTGTTTTAAGGCACACAAAATTAGAAAGCAGCCTGACTTTCATAATCTATTATTGGGATTTCAGTTTAGAAATATGCACACCTGGATTCACACCCGTCCCGTTACAAACACAAAACGCTCTTGGCCTATCATTCATGTTAGTTCGGCACATCCATCAACACCAGGACCCATCATGTTTATTTTTATTTTTTGCAATGTGGCAGCCCACATTATCCTAATGAAAGAGGCCACTGCCAGTTGTAAATACCATTGCCATTAAGAGGTGCATTTGGTCTGCACTTGGACCACTTTTGGTAGGTACCAACCATGGCATGCAGGAACACCCCATTGTTTGGGAGAAGCTCTGATCCAGCTGTCTAGGCATCACAATCCAGCCCTAGTCAAAGACCCTCAGATCCTTATGCTTGCCCATTTTTCTTGCTTCCAACACATCAATTTTGAGAACTGACTTCATTTGCTGCCTAATATACCCCATACCTTGTTTATTAAAAAAAAAAAAAACAATTACAATGTTTTTGTCATTTTGTCTGTTAAATAAAGCTTCAAGTGAATTAACAAAACTACAGATTTCATATTTTTATTGCATTCATAAAAAAAACTTTTATTATTAAACTATTATTTAACAATAATATAACAATATGCACAATAATGAAATGCTGTTTGCTAACAGCATCAACACCATCGGAGCTGCCATTATAGAAGATTTATTTTTGTTTCACTTACCAGCAAGATGATTCCTTTGAGGACGAGCTTAGAATCTACGCCCACATTGAGGAGCTCAAGGCATAGCTTGTCAAACTTTTCAGGGGTCAGTTTATTAAGTATCCTACCGAAAGAAATAAAAGGAATGAAATATAAATCTTACACACCATGTTTAAACATCTGCAAATGTCTAAGCTTGACAATACCAGCAGACTCATGAAACTGTAAAGAAAGGCTTGGAGACACTTACCCTCTTACTTTTCTAAATATTGCATCCTGATGCTCTTTTTCATCAGTGGAGTTGACATCTCGTCTAGTGCTTCGTGAAGGAACCCATTTCTGAACGCTAGGCCCTGGGGTTTTCCCCAGGTACTCGCTAAGGAGAAATGGTCAAGGTTATGTTAAGTAAGGCTACATTAAGCGAAGTGCAGAAGCTACATATATAGTATACAATCAGACCAACATGTACACTTTTGCTGCATTTTATTTTTTTTATCAATTTATAGCTCTGGTAAATTTAGCAACCCCTAAAAAAACAGACTTTTTTGGTCATGTCTGAGGTGAAAATATTTGCCCAGAAGAGAAGGGGAAAAGATGTTGGTGAAAGATGTATTTGTGGTTACTTTCCACTGAATAGTGAGATCACAAAGGTCATAGTGTCATGCATGCAAGTGGATGAACAGAAGAGTTGTTTGATGTTTTCCTTTCATCTAACTAACAAAACTACAGAAATTATGCATTTATTATTTTTGGTAAAACTGTACAAACGTCTAATCTTACATAATCATATGCTTTATTATATGCAGTATAATGTGAACATGATTGCAGACTGAACAGACACTGATGATAATTTTGTAACAATACAATACAAAGTAAGCTTATCCACCTTATTGTCAGCATTTCAGGGTTTTTTTTGGAAGCTTTCTGGCTAGCAGCAGATATCAACTCTGCCATATAACTTCTCACAGCTCATGTTAATAGAAACCAAAAACTTCATCCAATCTTCATCCACCTCCAAACAATAAAGCAGTTACAAGCAACCACGCTCTTTTTGTTTGTCCTTTTCACTGTGAAGACGAGACCTATGGAGGAGCCTGAACAGTCAGAGGAAAAGGTTGGGTGGTGTCTCGTCAGGAGGATATGAACATAAATGCAAGTTAAACCCTGTGTTTACCAAGTTAAATGTTACTGGAATTAGTGAGTTGTTTGCCCTGTGGTGTTCACGGCCCCTAAATAGCAGCTGATGCAGACAAAGGTTCTGTCCTTTCAGGAGTTGTTTGTTTCTAACACAATGAGACATAATGATGAGACTGGCTAGCTAGCTAACTAACATTAGCTACAGCTGACAGTGAATAATCAAATAGCTGTGCTAAGAAAAGGCAAAATATCTCGCATCTCAATAGGTTTTCAAAAAAAAATTTGGGACAGAGGCATGTTTACCACTGGGTCATGTCACCTTTTTGTCCAATCAGACAACAGCAACTTGACTATTGAGCAGCTCGAGCGTTGTATACCGTAATAATGGAGTAAAAAGTATAATTAGATGAAAAGGTGACGTGGCCCGGTGGTAAACATGCCTCTGTCCCAACTTTATGTGTTGCAGGCATCAATTTCTAAATTTGTTCATATTTAACAAACAACATTGAAAACACTTAAAATATTTTATCTGTTAAAACAAAAAAAAGCTTCAAGTGAACTAACAAATGAAATTTCAGTTTATACTGCATTTTTAGAAAGTGTCCCAACTTTTCTGGAAAAGGGGTTTGCACATTTCTACTTGTGTTAAAATACCATACCATACCATATGTGGGTATATAAAAAGTGAAAGTACGTCAGGTTAAGTGAAAATGTCTGTCACTTTAGTGCATTTACAAGCAAACACCTATGGATCAAACTGAACGTCTCACATAAAAAGAGGAAATACAACCCATTACTTACTTCCGCGTTTGAAAACAGATACAATCTGCTGGTTGCACAATTTTGAGGGTCCCCCCCCCCCTCCTCTTGTTGTTAGCACTTCTGTATACAGTACTTACATTTCTATGCCAATACAGTTGAGTCAAATTACAGTCTTTTAAACATCCGTCCAAGCAGCAACTGGGCAACACGCACATCTTAAATTTTTACTCAAACCGAACATAATGGACAAATGGGTTGGGTACGTAAATCTGACTATTCATAACGATGGAGTTAGAAATTATTTTACTAACTCCTCCAGTTTTGAGTCATTCTATTTTAATCAGTTCTTTAGTAAAGCTGCCCTAAATATACACTCCTGATCGAAATCTTAAGACCAGCTAAAAAATTGGAAGAATTTGCATTTTGCACCACTGGATCTTAA
>JANCOA010000040.1:20235969-20249461 GCA_024363135.1 Leptodoras oyakawai
TCTTTGGACTGTGGGAGGAAACCGGAGTACCCAGAGGAAACCCACGCCAACACGGGGAGAACATGCAAACTCCACACACAGCGCTATCCACTGCGCCACCGTGCCGCCGTCTTCTGCAGGTGAGTCTCATTTTTTTAATCTAAAGATTTGTTGGTTATTATGTTTACAGGGTATACAAAATGTTCTGTAACATTTAGGAGAGGTTTTATTGGAAAATTAATTTAGTTTAATTAAATGTGTTTTTTTTATTTAATTCATTTTCCATTTAATTCACAATCCTACTGAAATGATGTAGAATACACGAAAAAAACAAGACAGAATCAATAATAATAAGTAAAGAAGTCTAACTTTTGTACAGTATGCTAAGTGATAGTCAAATTATGTAATGGCATACAGGAAGCCCTCATCATTTCCATCTATACAGAGGAGCAGACTTCGACAGCGGATCCTGCAATCAGACCCTTTCGCCCTCCTGAGCAATAAAATCAACTAAAGAATATGTGCATTAAGAAGGCTGTGCTGATGGAGAGTTATCCGTGTGGAATTTGTGATGGAGATCAATCACTTGTCTAAAGAGTTGTATCTAATCAATGCTAATGTGCACCAGATACATGCATCATCATTTTCAGACATTAAAAAATGTAAAAAGAATGAGGTTTCAATGCCAAAATGATTGATCTTGAAAACCATAATGGAATGACAGCAACATGATGAGGAATATTTTTCCATCGTTTTTTTAGTATAAACTTCAAGATGATAACACAAACAGAATTTGCATACATAAAACTGTGCATAGTTGTGGTAAATTGTCAATCAAGATGTTCTAGGCAGTCCCATTTGCCATGGAAGGCTTGTTTTCCATGTTTCATGCTCATTTGTTTTCAATACCTTTCTATTCCACTGGTCTACTATTTATTAAAGGCATTCTTATGAAAACAAATAGGTGAGATGTGATGTTTCAGAGCCTGGTCTCATAAATTGGCTTTGCTCAGGCAGGTGAATGATATTATACACATAAAGCACCAACAACCTTCTGCTTCTGGTCTCCTCTTCTGTCCCTCCTCATTGTGCTCTTTCTTTGCTCGTGTCCTCTCCAAATGTCATGATTCATTGTGACATTAAAAGGGATAGGTGGAGGAGCTGATGAGGGCATGGATGCATGGCAATACAGAGACATAGAGAGCCTCTCATCCTCTCCCTACCACACTGTTCCCTGCTTATGCCCCAGCGCTCATTAGTGCCTTAACCTGACAGCGTCTCCTGCTGCAGATCCACCATTTTCTCAAGGAGTTCCTAGCAATCCATTGCCAAATCAGTGCCTTTCCCGGTGTGATATAGGGCTCTGCATTATAAGAAACCTTTACGAGTGCAGAGCAGCCACTCCAGATGACATTCACAACAGGACCATGTCACAGGTCCCATGCTCTCCACCACCACTCCACAAAAACAAACTAAACCATGTCATGAAGACAAATCATTTCTCAAGAGTTGCCATGGCAACATCGGTTTTCACATTATTGTGTTGTTTGCACCACATTGGAACTGATCCATTGACCTTCGGATTGGTGTCCAAAGTCATGCTGAATTAAAAAAAAAAAAGCAAGCTGCTGAGTGTCTTCATTGAACTGAAACTCTAATAATAAAAAAATCGATAAAAACTATCCTTACAGGAAAGTCACATGAGATTCATAATCATGAATTTTACAGATGGGTTTTTAGACACTTTTAGACACAATTTAGATTATACAGATTTCTCACTTGTTTTTTTCCAATGATCCATTTATGTTCCAGGGTGAATTTTTTTAGAGTGGGCACAGATTATTTTAATATGATGAAAAGCACCTTCAGATGTTTCTCTTATTATATAATTATATACATTATTTTGTGAACTGTAAGCGTGCAGGACAACTGGTGTCATTTATCATTCCATGTTATTTGGCTGCATTTGTCATTGAAACTGCAATGTACTGTAGTGAGTGAAAAGCTCATTTATGCTGGGATCCCATTCTTGATTTGTAATGTAGAGCCGATATGACTAATTTCTTTTTAATTGTCTGCCCATGTTTTTTTCAGTATATTAATATAGAAATATCTGCACATATACATACTACACAGTTCTCTGACCACCAGCCATGCACTGACCCATTTTTTCACAAGCATGTCATATCAACTCCAACATGTTCAGATTGCTTCACTTCAAACGTCAACAAAAACATCTAGTTATGTTTACATGTTTCTGTTTATGACCACTGTTATAAGATGTAGAGGAATGTATCTGCTGCAGTATTTCTTCATGATGTTAGGAATGTGGCCTCATAGCCTGTACAGTGTGTCTCTTAATTACAGAAGCCTGGTTACTCAGCAAAATGACATACTGCCTTTACTGGTCCATCTGGGGACTATCTCACTGCACTAATAAACAGCTGAGTAAAACTCAATGGCTTTGAATGCAACTCTCTGCTCTCAGTGTGTGAAATTGGTCTTTCATTACCACTAAGAGCATTACAGTACATTTGTGTCTAAATCGGATAGTCAGTTGTTACAGTACAAAATGTAAATTTAACAACCAAACAGAAAGAACAACAATCATCTTGAGCATTGTTTTGAAAGAAAGACACAAAATCATTTTCACTGCACAACTGCATAAAATTCCTGTGTTGCAGTCTATGAATGTATTTTTGAGAAAGGTGTTGGTGTGAATCTCAGTGTTAAGATTTAATTCTTTTTTAATTAAATTGGGTTCGATCCAAATGAAAATCTGTCCTTCGTCCTTCCGCTCTCCGAGGACTCGGGAACCAAAGACGACACAGATACAGAGTGATGCTCTAATTATCAATGACTCGTTTAATGCTTCAGAACAAAAAGCTTATATTCAGTCCTAAGAACATTCTGGAATGATTAGAACGATAACAAAGAAGGAAATAACCATTTAAACAGAGACATGTATTCTTCAGGAAGGAAAACAAAGGAGAAAAGTCCAATAAAACAAGCAAGTATTCTAAACATCAATCAGGAACTGTATTAAACTTTTATCCGACTTGAGGAGATAATGAGAGCTGAGCTGGATAAAGAGAGCATGAGTCAGAAGTTCTTGAGTGTGTCTGCAGTCCACATGCTCTCACATCAGCCTAAAACCAATCAGGCTAGAGAGCACGTGCTGTGATCTGAGAGATCTGTGCTGAGAGATAGAGTCTGTAAATGGGGCAGTGTAGCTTACTGGTTAAGACTTTGGACTACTGACCGGATGGTCGTGAGTTCAAATCCCACCACAGCCACTGTTGGGCCCCGGAGCAAGGCCCTTAACCTTCAACTGCTCAATTGTGTAAATGAGATAAAATGTAAGTCACTCTGGATAAGGGCGTATGCCAAATGCCATAAATGTAAATCAGAAAGGGGAAAGAGTATTTGGGCATTCCGGCATGGTCATGCCTTTTCAGTCTTACTTTCAGTGATTTAACACTGTATCATTCACACTGTGCAATGGGAAATATTTACTGTAAAATGTCTGCCTATTAATGGCAGATCTACAGTAAGGTACTGTTATATATTTACCACTAATTACTGTATATTATTACAGTATATTGGATATACTAATATAATATAATATAATATAATATAATATAATATAATATAATATAATATAATATAATATAATATAATTGTTATGAATGGCAGGTAATAAACGGTATGGAGACGCTGATGCAGAAAAAGAGAGCTCTTTAATAATACAACAGTTATTCAACAAAACGATCTCGGGCGTTGAGACGATTGGCAGGATGACGTCCGAAGAGGCAGGTATTGCGAAGAGTCTGCCAGGAGGTAACGCACAGAGGCGTGGCGCATGGAAGTGCGGGGACGCGTGGAAGCGCTGAGACGAGACGAATGGCAGGGTGACGTCTGACGAGGCGGGTGTCACGAAGATCCTGCTGGGAGTTGAAGCATGCTGGCGTGGTGCGTGGGAGCGCCGCGGCGCGGTGCTCGGCGACCTCCTCTCCGGTCCTATCCGGTCGGTCCGGTCAGGTCAGATCAGACCAATACTTCCCCCCCGAGTCCGGAAGAGACGACCTATAAATAGGGATAGGAAGAAGGGGAAAGGAACAGCGAGAAGGGGAAAGGAACAGTGAGAAGGGTTCTTTTAGGGTTCCTTGCGGTTCCTAACAATAATAAAATAAATAATAAAAAAAATTATACATGATTCAAAACATTTTTTACAAATCAAAAACTGAAAAGTACAGTGTGCAAAACTATTCAGCCCCCTTTTCTCTGAGTGCAACCAATTGCATTCGGAAGTTGCCTGATGACTGCTAATGACTAAAAAGAGTCCATCTGGGGCTTAGGCAATAAAAAGATTTCCCAAGCTTTGAACATTTCACTGTTCAATCCATTATCTGGAAATGGAAAGAGTATGGCACAACTGTAAACTTACCAAGACAAGGCCGTCCACCCAAACTTACAGGCCGAACAAGGAGAGCACTTATCAGAGATGCAGCCAAGAGGCCCATGGTGACTCTGGACAAAATGCAGAGATCCACAGCTCAGGTGGGGAAATCTGTCCACAGGACAACTATTAGTCGTGCATTGCACAAATGTGGTCTTTATGGAAGAGAGGCAAGAAGAAAGCCATTGTTAAAAGAAAACCATGCAGTTTGCCAGAAGCCATGTTGGGGACACAGCAAACATGTGGAACAAGGTGCTTTGGTCAGATGAGACCAAAATTGAACTTTTTGGCCAAAATGCAAAACGCTATGTATGGCTGCACATCACTCTGAACACACCATACCCACTGTCAAAATATGGTGGTGGAAGCATCATGGGGCTCTGGGGCTGCTTCTCTTCAGCAGGAACAGAAAAGTTGGTCAAAGTTGATGGGAAGATGGATGGAGCCAAATACAGGGCAATCTTGGAAGAAAACCTGTTGGAGTCTTCAAAAGACTTGAGACTGGGGCAGAGGTTCACCTTACAGCAGGACAACGACCCTAAACATAAAGACAGGGCTACAATGGAATGGTTTAAAACAAAACATATTCATGTGTTAGAATGGCCCAGTCAAATACTTTGCGTTTCCACAAAGTATTGACTCAAGGGGGCTGAATACTTTTGCACACTGCACTTTTCAATTTTTTTATTTGTAAAAAATGTTTTGAATCATGTATCATTTTCTTTCTGCTTCACAATTATATACCACTTTGTGTTGGTCTTTCACATTAAATGACAATTAAATATATTTATGTTTGTGGTTGTAATGTAACAAAATATGGAAAAGTTCAAGGGGTATGAATACTTTTGCAAGCCCCTGTATAGGTCTTAATATTTCACTCTTTATGATCTGCAGTGTGAGAAAGCAGGAAATCAAATTTGATTCTAAGAATTCTCATTGCATGGTGCCAGTTGCAAGAGCAAGTAAACCTCAGCTCTCTGTTAGAGAGTCACAAGCCATTAGAGAAATCACAAGCAAAAAAAGCAAAATGCTTGGTAATAAGGGTATGCAGCAGAGGAGCATAGTTGTGGTCTTTCAGGAGGGCAGAGACCGCCATGATTGGGTGATTACTCTGATGTAGTACAACCCAACAACTGATCAGGTCTTGCAGGTGTGTAGATAAATCAGACAACAGCAGCTAATATGGTGCTTAGTGATTAAAACAGGGCTACAAAAGGAGTCAAAGAGCGAAGTACCTTACTTCAGCTTCACAAATAAAATGATCTAAAGTTGCAAATAAAAGCACAAAAGTCAAAGTGTTGTTAGAGAGCAACTTGGCATATCCACACTTACAGGGTATCATAGCAACCATGTGAAAGAAAGGTCAGAAGCATCAGGGTGCCTCAACCTGCTGCTCAGGAAATCAGAGGCTGTAGACGGACCACAAGATTGAGAGGAAAATTTTCACATTGCAGCCACTGGTGTTGCAGTCAAGACCTTGTTATCTCAGTTCACTCTGCAAAAGAAATGTTTCCATCCTGAAAGTGTGTTAGGAAGATAATTAGGGAGTCAGAGGTTCTCTAAAGGTCACTGCACATTCTTAAGAATTGTGGGAGTCGGTCCTCAAATGATTCATTTTGTGGTCTAATTGATGTAGGTAGCATTTCTGGGCAATCAAATATAGAATATGTAATTTTATAGAGGGGTGACATGGTGGCTCGGTGGGTAGCACCGTCACCTCACAGCAAGAAGGTCCCGGATTCGATCCCCGGGTGGGGCAGTCTGGGTCCTTTCTGTGTGGAGTCTGCATGTCCACGTGGGTTTACTCCGGGTACTCCGGTTTCCTCCCAATCACTGTTACGTTGATTGGTGTCTCCAAAGTGGCCCGCCTGAGTGTGTGTGTGCACCCTATGATGGATTGGCGCCCTGTCTAGGGTTGTTCCTGCCTTGCGCCCTATGCTGTGATTTTATAGAAATATGAATGATTTTATAGAAATGTCTCATTTTGATCTGTGTTTTTTTATACATCTTATTGCAGTAATGTATAGTAATAGTAATGCCTTAGTTTCTGATAGATTGACTTATTTTACATGAAAAGACTTAATTATGTGACTTTTTAAGCAATTGTGAAAAGATTAAAAGGCCATTTGTACTGAAATAAATTAGATCAGAACCTGAACTTGATACCTAAAAGTATGGAAAAACTTGATATTATTCAGCATGAAAACATTGCATTTTATACATTTTAATATCTCTGTTCTGAATCAAATCTTTGAAATTCAGAACTTGAAAGATCTTATCAAATCAAGTTCAGTCCTGGCCAACACTTATGTTAATGTTGTCAGAAGTAAAAAAAAGTTATCCTGGATAATAAAGAATGCTTTTAACATATTTTAATGGACTTTCATAAAGCTTTTCTCCTGTGTGCAATTTTTAGATGGGGACTATTTTAACTGTGATTATAAGGTTTCAACCACCCTACCTGCATAATTCATTTAAATAGTCATGTTGTTTCATGTTGTTTGTAAATAATATTTCAGTCAGATTTTAAATAGACAAGTGATAATTTTATGTTAAATTGTAAAAGGCATAATGATAGCTGTCCTGCACACCCTTATAATCATTGTCACTGTCACTGATAACATTCACACACACACATTCAAGAAAGTGACACAGAATTCTTTCAATGATAAAGACCATTGCTTGGATTTAAAAAGGACAATGACAGTAATAATTAGTTATTTTGTGTTATGGCCGGGAATAGTCATTCTCTTACACCCTCCATAAAATTGTATTACAATGGCAGTGCTACTGACACCAAAATAAATGACTGATTATGATGATCATTGCACTGTGACACCATGCATGACTTTGGGAAGAGGTTTGGATGGGCACCATGGAGTGAAAGAAGGATGACAAAAGGTTGGTCGAAGTTAGCAAGGTCACATAGACTCTAGGTGTATTGAATAGCCATGACAGGTGAACAATTTCTAGATTGGCTGGGCCTAGCATGGGGAAATCTGTTCTACTCCCTTGACTAAGATGAGTTATATAAGATGGTCATTTTTTGATTTAGTGCTCCAGGATCCCTGGCTTGACCTTGAGTGACCTCTGTACAGTATTATGCACATTCTCCTTTTGGTTGCATGGTTTCCTCTAGGTTCTCCAGTTTCTTCCTACAGTCCAAAAACATGCAGGTAGGTGGTTTGGATACAATAAATTTCCCATAGGTATGAATCAGTTTGTGAATGATTATTTTCTCTTCCTCAGTATGTTTTTTGTAATTTCCAGGTTGAGTAACAATAAATGAGCCGATTGGTTTCTCGCAGCAGCATTCACGATAAAGGTAAAGTTTCAAATGACAGCTTTTTAACAAAGTTAAAAATTTCAAACTACAAGGCAAATCAAGTATACATTCATGTGAGACTGTAAAGAGCCTGTGCATATGATGTGATTAAATATATGCGTAATGCATAATATGTATAAAACGTGGCAGGTGTTGATGCTGAAAGGCAGCAGAACATCTGTGCTATCAACTGGTCTGTGGCATAGAATACTACATTCTGATATGCACCTTAGGAGATGTTGCCTAATTTGCTTCAGAAAGCCTGTAACAGCCACCTAGCAATGGAAAAAAATATTGGCTTGCAGCTGGGAATATGAAAAAAGACTGTTTATCTTCCTTACTTAAAAATGAATGCAGGACATTTTCCCTGTTGTGACTTGAGGTAATGCTGCTGTAGCCCATGGTAATTACATATGACATTTATTTTGATATGCAGTGAGCTGGAAAATTCTACCCACTTGAGTGAATTAGGTTTAATTAAAGTATATAAAGTAACATTTTGCATGGGTCTGTGTAGACTAGCTGGTTTAAACTAAAACTTTTTGCTTGGCAAAACTTTATAATGAATTGCAATAACACCAGAACATAAACGCCTACTCTCAAAAGGCTTACTGTACTCACTGAACTCAATAGAGCATTTATTAAACCCAAAGAAGTACATTCCCTATGTTTATTCTTTGTGTGTTTAAGAATCACAGTACAAATATTAACAGAAACTAACTGACAGATGAATATATGGTATCTAGTGGTTGTGGATAATTTACTCAGCCCATCGCAGGCATAGCATTGACGTGAATAGCATTAACATTTACTAAAGTTCCATTCTTTAGATGCTGTTTATTTATTTATTTGTTTGTTTAATTGTTTATTTGATTGTATCTGCCTATAGCTTTGGCTCTACTGAGTGGTCACAATACTAACAATAAGTTAGTTACATAACTGAAGTATCAGAAAAACTGGTATAGCAGTTAATACTTGGTAGGTCCACCATGGGATCTTGGAGGGAACGTTGCAAAGTCCTTACACTGATGTTTGTTGTGGCCCCAGTATTGAATTTAGATGGTACTTGAGGCAGTGTTGCACGTTTCTCACATTAAACTCTTGCCAGCCAAAACTGGTCACGTTCACCCAGTCTTTTTAGGGCCACACTACTGTCATAAGTTTGAGGTTTTGCCATAATTCTTGTAGTCAAGGTACACCCTTTAGCCCCCTGTACTCTGAAACACCTAAATAAAATCCAGTGTGCCTTTAGAAGTCACCTAATTAGTAAATATAGTCCACCTGTGTGTAATTTATTCTCAGTATAACTACAGTTGTTCTGTGAAGGCCTCAGAGGTTTGCTAGAAAACATTAGTGATGCATCATGAAAACCAAGGAACACAGCAGACAGGTCAAGGATAAAGTTGTGATGAAGTGTAAAGCAGGGTTAGGTTATAAAACATGATATGGCCGTCCGCCTAAACTGACAGCCCAGGCAAGGAGAGCACTAATTAGAGAAGCAGCCAAGAGGCTCTGTAGAGCTCCACAGCTGAGGTGGGAGAATCTGTGCACAGGACAACTATTAGTTGTGTACTCCACAAATCTGGCCTTTATGGAAGAGTAGCAAGACAAAAGCCATTCCCATCTGCAGTTTACCATAAGCCATGTAGAGGACACAACAAACATGTGGAAGAAGGTGCTCTGGTTAGATGAGACTAAAGTTTTTGGCCTAATTTCAAAATGCTGGCAGATACCAAACACAGCACATCACCCTAAACACACCATCCCCACCATGAAGCATGGTGGTGGCAGCATCATGCCGTGGGGATGCATTTCTTCAGCAGGGACAGGGAAGCTGGTCAGAGTTGATGGGAAGATGGATGGAGCTAAATACAGGACAATCCTGGAGGAAAACCTGTTAGAGGCTGCAAAAGACTTGAGACTGGGGCAGAGGTTCACCTTCCAGCAGGGCAACGACCCTAAACATACAGCCAGAGCTACAATGGAATGGTTTAGATCAAAGCATATTCATGTGTTAGAATGGCCCAGTCAAAGTCCAGACCTAAATCCCATTGAGAATCTGTGGCAAGACTTGAAAATTGCTGTTCACAGATGCTCTCCATCCAATCTGACTGAACTTGAGCTATTTTGAAATAAGAATGGCCAAAATTGCTGTAGATGTGCAAAGCTAGTAGAGATAACCCAAATGGCTTGCAGCTGTAATTGCTGGTCCTGCAAAGTATGGACTCAGGGGGGCTGAATACAAATACACACCACACTTTCCAGATTTTTATTTGTAAAAGACTTTGAAAACTATGTATCATTTCAAGGGGTATGAAGACTTTTTCAAGGCACTGTATATGTTCTATACAGTGTTCTTTGTCTCGTATCCACAGTTCAGGTTTATGATTATTGTTTTCATCCACTTTCACCTCCAATTTGTGACAATTTTGTGTTTTATTGAAGATCACATTTCTCAACTATTTTCAGTGCAAAATACAATTTTCATCACACCCATCACACAGCTGTACTCCCAGTCATACTTATAGTAATCATAAGATGTTTACCGTACTAATTAAACTTTAAAGCCATACCCAAACACTTGATTTCTTTCATAGGCACATTGGGGTTTATAGAGGGAATGTGTACAGGAAACCCTACCTGACCTGAATGATCAGAAATCAAAAAAGCCAAAAAAGACTGGCTAAAGCCACAGTTTGAAACAGAACATGTGACTTCTCTGCAGCCATAACTAGCTCTTTACACTTCTCAACCAAAAAAATCTCAGCATTAAAAAAGGGAAAGAAACACCCTGGTGAAATCTGTTGGACTAAAGACTTTAGCATAGCTGAGCTGGAGACTCAGGGACCACAGAGTAATCATATTTAAATTCAATCACTGTTCATTTTACACTTCCTACCAGATACATTTCCTCTGTACAAATGATATTGTGAGCAGGTAGCATGAACCTAAGCTCAAGTTACTGTTTCCCTCCTGTTCACTGTATCCTACCCCTGCCTGTAGGTATTGCACATAACTTAGATGTGAATGATTGTGTGAATGTGTGTGTATACACAGTGCACTGTGACAGACTGACAAACCACCCAGGGTCATTTCCATTCCTGCCTCATTTCCAGTGTTCCTAGGACAGGTTCTGAATTCATCAAGCTCCTGGCCAGGATAAAGTGGTTAATGAAGGTATTTATTAAGAGGAATTAAAAATGATCCTTGAAAACAGCAACATTTTCTGTTATTTCTGTGTCAGTCACTGGGTAAGAAAATCAAGAGAACTACAGAGCAAGCCTCTACTCTGTCACTGTAAATGTGCAGTATAAAAAATCCCCCATTTTAGACTTTCATAGATTTTGGTGTTCTATGTCTAAAATTGATCACTTCTCCAGTAGACTAACTGTGAAATCAATAAGTTGAATGTGATACAACTGTTAAAAACATTGCTCTTTTAGACAAAATGAAAAATAGCAGACTCTAAAGAAATATGGCGTTCTAGCTGGTCTGGGCTTGTACAGTACTTGCAATGCAATATTACCCTTTATAGGCCTTTTTCTTTCTTTCTTTCTTTCTTTCTTTCTTTCTTTCTTTCTTTTGTTACAGTACATCATCACTTCTGCTTGGACATAGTTCATGATGATGACCCCAGAGCTGAAGCTGTAAGGTATTTACAGGAGGGGGGGTGTGTGTGTGGGGGGGTCTTCAGCAGTGATATAGAGCTTTGACCTTTTCTCTGAGTCTAGACACTAAATCATTGTCTGTTCTGTAGATTTTCACTGCTGGCTAAGATAAAGTGGATGACTATATCAGGGGACCTGACTCAGTGCCCTCTGAAATCCTCTCGATTAATTTCGGGGTCAGTAGATGTAAGAGCAGCCACCTTTGGTCAAAATAATCCTGAATAATGAAAATTCTGTGGCTAAATTTGTAGCCAGGGGTAGCGCTGTAGTGCTTTGGCCCACATGTTCAAATATGACCACACATTATTTTTTTGTTTTTTTCCCCTTTTGGCTGCTCCCATTCATCTGGTCCTAAAACTTATCTAGCGTCAAGTAGCAAACACCTTTATTGCTTATATGTTGTAATGATTTGTATCCAGGGGCTGATAATCCAATGCACTCGATTAGTTTATCATCAGGATGTGTGGCCACCTCAGTAAAAGCAGAACTTTTATTGTTGTTCTGTGGGTTATAAACAAGAAGAAGAGACCACACGTAGGCAAAGTCAAGGAACAGAACAGTCTATCATTGACATGCACCAAAATTCTCCAAAAAAACAATCTCTCATTTTAAAGCCCAAAATGTATTGGAGAAATTTTCAAGTCCTAAATTGCATCCATGTTATGGTGGAATTCTTCTACTGAGCAAATTTAGCTCGGTTCCCCTGTACTACATAAATCAGTTTGGTGGTTAAAGTGTGCAAAAACAGAACATACAGGTATTAATATGGTTGTCCTGAGCTATCAGATAGACAAAGCTCAGCTTTGCACAAAATCCATGGACTCATTCTAGACACCAGAGACATACAGTTTTTTATCCACATTGGATCTCAGACAAACTGTCCAGAGTTAATCCATGGAAAGCCTGTTGGTTCTGATAACATGCTCATGGAATGGGTTGATCAGTTTGCAGAAATCCTAATAAATATCTCCCTTAGCCAGGCAGTTGAGTCACTGAGTGGTGCAAGACTACAACATCGTTCCAGAAATCATCTTCTGCCTCTATGACTACCTGCCCATAAAATCAAATTGTAATGAATAGATTCTGTTCGCCATTTATGAACACCATTACTGCAATTGCTGTGCAAAACATGGTTTATAAATACTGTGTATTTATATAAAAATGAAATGTATTTGTGTTGTGTATTTTCTTTTTAAGTTTTTTGTTAATCATCCACGAATAAACAATTAGAACTAGACAAAATATTGCAGGGGCACTTCACACTTTGTAAGTGGTAGAGATAATCTAATAATGGAAAGTGCTAACCCAACATCATTTTGACACACATGCAGTTAAGTAAAAGTTGGTAAATTACTAGCCGAGCTTCCTTGTTCGAATTTGTCAGTTTGTTCAATGTATTTTGATCGATCAGTGTTTTACAAAGCTGTTACACATTGCCACTGATTCAACATGTTACCAAAGGTTTGTCTTGTAGTTTATGTGACATAATGGTGGTTCATCTAATTAGGAAGCTTGATCAATAACAATTTCCACATAACAAAAAAACAATTTCCTCAACTTGGAGCATCATATTGATGCACAGTACTGTATAAACCTGTATGTCTGCAGCTTGGATTGTGGAAATTATTATTTTATGAAAATTACTGACTGAACTGATGTCTTGTTGTTGCCCCTTGTATAATCCCTGACTGTATCACTGTGCATTACAGATAAATGGATACGTGTCTTCTTTGTCATTGTACCATTTTGGGTCATGAGTAAAATTGGTACTATAAATGATGGAAATGTGCATCATTGCATGGCATAATGGGTGATAAATTATGTGATTAATCTTTTACTGATTATTATATTATATTATATTATATTATATTATATTATATTATATTATATTATATTATATTTGTTCATCATTTCAAACATGAAATATTTATTTAATCACATTTCCATAACGGGGCGGCACGGTGGCACAGTGGATAGCGCTGTTGCCTCACAGCAAGAAGGACCCGGGTTCGACCTGGGAAATTTCTGTGTGGAGTTTGCATGTTCTCCCCGTGTTGGCGT
>JANCOA010000040.1:20331496-20344115 GCA_024363135.1 Leptodoras oyakawai
AGGTCGCCCCACCCGGGGATCGAACCCGGGTCCTTCTTGCTGTGAGGCGACAGCGCTATACACTGCGCCACCGTGCCGCCTAAAACAAATCATAAATATTTAAAATGTCAATAAAACACTAAACACAGTGGTGTAGCTGGTCCTTATATTTACTTTTTGTTTATATTCACTTTCTGTATGTAATGTAATTTGTATGGTGGTCAAAAACATGTGCTTTTATATACAGTTATTGTATATGCATGGCTCCTACTTTTAGCAAGCCACTGTCTCTGCCAGTGTTCTGGATTACACTGCAGCTCATGAGTGAAGTAGAGCACAAACAGAGTATGCCGTCTGGGTGAGGCTTCTGACTGTAGAACGTAGGGTTATCTATGCCCCTTAGGAGTTAGATCTCTGACCTCTTTTCTTACTGTGATGACCAATGTTATCCACTGCAGGCAATTTTGTAAAAGCCTACTTCGCTTCAGCTCTGTTAAACAGCAACATATGCTGTGCACATTTCTGTTAATAATGCCTTCCTCTGCACGGGATCAGGGTGTGTGTTGAGTGAATTCTAGCTGTGGACGGTAGATGGGTGCAGATTTAAATGTGTGGTTTGAGATGTTACAGAGTGAAGGATACGTGTAGTGATTGATGGATGACAGATAGTATGACAGCACTTGAATCAGTCTTGGTTGAAAGAAGCAGGCGACTTGCTGCCATTCCAATTATTATACTTATGTACACACAGTGTTTGAAGAGACGATACTGGATAATTTCAATACTGTTGCATCATGGCACAGAATGTGCTTCATACAACATCCTATAACCTTCATACAGGATGTCACCTGTGACCTCTAGTATGCTATAATGCACTCATACCCTAACGGGTATATACTTTAATTATTGGTAGTTATTAGCCAGAATCAATACCATTGACAGGTTCTCATTTTTTAGATTGTTTTGCTACTGAATATAAGCTCTTTTTTCTGTTACATTAAAGGAATCATTGATAATTACAGCCTGACTCGTCTTTGATTCCCAACGCCTCGGAGGGCAAAGGATGAAGGACAAAATCTCCTTTTGGATCAAAACCAATTTAATTAAAAAAGAATTCAATCTTAACACAGGTGAAGTGAATAACATTACAGTGTCATGTGTCAAGAGGTGGGACATACGCTATATTACCAAAAGTATTCTCTCGCCTGCCTTCATACACATGTGAACTTGAGTGACATCCCATTCTTAATACATAGGGCTTAATATGATGTTGGCCCACCCTTGACAGCAATAACAGCTTCAACTCTTCTGGGAAGGCTCACAGTCTCCACTTTAATTCATCCCAAAGGTGTTCTATTGGGTTGAGGTCAGGACTCTGTGCAGGCCAGTCAAGTGCTTCCACACCAAACTCACTCATCCATGTCTTTGTGGACCTTGCTTTGTGCACTGGTGTGCAGTCATGTTGGAACAGGAAGGGGCCATCCCCAAACTGTTCCCAAAATGTTGGGAGCATGAAATTGTCCAAAATGTCTTGGTATGCTGAAGCATTAAGAGCTCCTTTCACAGGAACTAAGGGGGCTCATCTCCACTCCTGAAAAACAACCCCACACCACAATCCCCCCTCCACCAAACGTTTGGCACAATGCAGTCAGACAAGTACCGTTCTCCTGGCAACAACCAAAGCCAGACTCGTCCATCAGATTGTCAGATGGAGAAGCATGATTCGTCACTCCAGAGAACACGTCTCTACTGCTCTAGAGTCCAGTGGTGGTGTGCTTTACACTGCTGATGTAAGGCTTGGATGCCGATGTTTGTAGAAACAGTCTGCTTGCCTAGGTGCTTGATGTTATATACCTGTGGCCATGGAAGTGATTGGAACACCTGAATTCAATGATTTGGATGGGTGTGTGAATACTTTTGGCAATATAGTGTATTAGGCAGCAAGTGAGCATTCAGTTCTTGAAATTGATGTTTCGGAATCAGGAACAATGGGCACCTGTAAAGATCTGAGTGAGTTTGACAAGGGCCAAACTGTGATGGCTAGATAACTGGGTCAGAGCATCTCCAAAACAGCAGGTCTTGTGGGGTGTTTCCAGTATGTAGTAGTTAGTACTTAGTGAAAGTGGTCTAAGGAAGGGTAGTGGGTGCTCAAGGATCATTGATGAGTGTGGACTGAAGGCTAGCCTGTCTGGTCAAAACAAAAGAGTTACTGTAGCCTAAATTGCAGAAAGGTTTAACAGAGTTTGAAAAGCTTTAGCCAGGGACAGTGGTAGCTCAGTGGTTAATACCCTGGTCTACTGACCGGAAAGTACCACCTAGGTGCCACCACTGGGCCCCTGAGCCAGGCCCTTAACCCTCAACTGCTCAGTCTTAAATAAAATGAGATAAATGTTTGTCAGTCTGGATAAGGGTATCTGCCAAATGCCATAAATGAGTCTAAGCTTGTTATCTTGTAGGGGCAGATGATACTTGCCTTCCTCAATCAGCACAACAACCCATAGGCATATGTGAGATCATGTTGTCAGCAATGATGTACCAAAATGAAAATTCTTGGCTGAAACAGAAAGGTTTTTTCTGTTTTTTTTTTGTGTGTTTTTTTTAATGAAAAATAGTTTAAAAAGCGCAAAATTGCAAGGTATGAAAAGCACTTTTACTCTTTATTACTGATAAAGTTTTGGTGCATCCCTTGTTATGACCTCCAAGAGCATTCATGTGCAAGATCTTAATGTTTTGTATCATGTCATGTCAAAAATGAGTTTAAGTTGTAAACACTGATTATATTTGAGAAGCTATACACTCACTGCTCATTTTATACTAACAACTTTAAACAAACATGCATATTAATACATTTATCCAATCAGTCAGTCATCTGGCCACAGCACAATGCAGATTATGCAGGTGCAGGTCAAGAGCTTAGTGCTAATATCACATATCATAATGGGGAAAAAATGTGATATCAGTGAGCTTTGGTTGGCTGGTTGGAGTACTTCAGAAACTGCTGATCTAGAAGTTTCATGCACAACAGTGAGTAACTGGCTAGTCTGAAGGTAAAAACAGCTTACTGATGAGAAAGATCAGAGATGAGTGACCAGCCTGATTTGAGTTGACAGGAACTCTTTGGCCACTCTTCACAACCATGGTATGCAGAAAAGCATCTTAAAATTCACTGCACTTTGAGGCCAAACGTTTGAGGCAAAAGGGCTACAAGAGCCGAAGAACATGTTGGGTTCTACTGCTGTCAGGCCAACAACTGGAACCTGAGGCTACCATGGGAACAGGCTCACCCCAGACTGGACAGCTGAAGATTGAAACCAAACAGTGTTTTTTTTACATATACGTAATATGTGAATTACAGTACATACAGAAACTTGGGGTAAATAAAATTCTTTTATTATTAGTTTAGTAGCATTTTAATTTGACTATGGAGGCTATATCTTGTGAAAATCAGCCAAAGAAAGATTTCCAGTCTAGCAATAAGTCTTCAGGTTGCCTGAGGCAAGTGGAAGAAGCAGGAGGAGGTAACATTCGTTAGAATGGGTCTCTGCGCTTATCGTGACTCCATACATGGCTGGAGCAGGCCAAATCCAGCTTTGTGTCTCACCACTGACTGAGAGCACACCATTAACAGAGACTGAATTTTGACAAGAAAAATGAAAGATATTTCCTTTGGCCTCAAGAGTCTAGGCAGAATAATGAGTAGGAACCTGCGCTGTCTTTCCCCTGTGAAGATCCAGATGGAGGACTTTCTCTCCTTTTTCCTCTCTCTCCCTCAAGGCAGGGAAACAGGGTCAGGCACAGACTGTCTCTTCCTGTGAAGGTTAGACTTTCTCAGATATGAATTAGATAAATGATGTCCAGTCCTGTCATTACATATCTGATGCAGGTTTTATAGCTGGATTAATAGCTGGATATGATGTGGAGTGTGTCTTGGGGAAATGTCTGGATTCCTAATGATATTTGAGAAAGTAGGACTCGATGTAGGAGATGTTCTTGAAGTTGTGTTGTGAGGTTAGTGAATACAAAACACACATACACACATTTATTATATTGATATATTTGTGAAGACTTTACATTGACATAATTATTACTGCAGCTTACTAATGCTAACCCTAACCCTAACACTTTCTTAATGGGGAGCACCAAAATGTCCCCACAAGGGCAAAAATATCAGAAATTCCAAACCTTGTGGGGACAGTTTGGACCCCACATAGATATAAATGGTTCACACACACACACACACACACAAAAAGGTTGTAGCAAGTAGAAATGCACTGATCCACTTTTTGCAATTCAGATTTGATTCCAATAAAAAAATTCATTACATTTAAATTCTCACTCAAAATTTTGCATCTCTTTAATGGAGTCTGCAATTCGCTATATTCTCACTCTATTCCACATTCTGAGAAAGCCAGAACCGTTTCACTTCCAGCGCTCAACATCAGACTAGCTATATAAAGTATGGAAGTATAATACTTATATCATTGCATTAGCCTTTACCCTCTGATTTATTAAAATTAATTAGCCTTTAATCATTACCCGAGACAGGTGAACATCTCTATTAAGCTTAACACATTTTAATGCAACTACCTCTAACCTGAGCCTGTTGCAGATCTTACCTTTAAAAAAAATGTCTCGGTATGAGCCAGCAAAACGGCGAATGCAAAACCGCTGCTTTATAGTCAACTTCTCAATTAGTTTCCTCGGCTGGAGGCTGTCCTCTCTGAGAGACATGTTTGCATCAAGTCGACAACTGCAGGATCCGGAGCGTAGCCGTGGCCCTTGGGGATTGTATCAGCCTCCACGCCCAGTGTGTCATCCCCTGTCGCTCGCTCTCTCATCTCCCAAAACCCCCAGACTTGAAAGTGGAACAGAGAAATTGTTCCACTCAAGCAATGCCAGAACCGCTCCCTGCTTTAACAGTCACAACGCTATCTCAGTCGCTGGCTCACGAATATCCTCTGGTTTTTTTTTTAATTCAGCCTACAAACTCAGGTATGGGGATGAACAGTAAAGTTCTTCCCCCTGGTAGCAACAATCCGTTTTTGCCTGGTTTCCGCATCAGAGGGAAATGCATGAAAACTAAGCACTTTGTTGTACTTGCCGGAGGCTTGACACAGAGACAATGTTATGCTGTAGTTCTATCAGTTCTTCCAAACTTTATACTGATATACTAGAAAAACTGGTATTTAACTTTTTATTAACTGGTAGTTAATACTTGGTAGGCCCCCTGCAGGATCTTGGAGGGAACGTTGCACAGTCCTCATGCTGGTGTTTGTTGAGACGCCAGCATTGAATTCCGATGTAACTTGAGGCCGTGTTACACGAGTCTCTTTACAGTCACACTGCTGTCTTAATTTTGAGGTTTTGCCGGAATGATCAATCATCATTTAGTCAAAAATCTCAAAGTTGTGTAAACTTGCCATTCTCACTGCAGAACAGTTCTAGAAACTTCCATAGATGTCTTTATATATGCACTGATGTGCATAGGTGGCATTGCTCTATATTTTGTACCAGTTTTTCTGGTACTTCAGTGTACATAAATCATAGCAACAGCAGACTGGAAGCGATTTAGCTGGCTGATGTTTTATAGGTAGTGCCTCAGCACTATTGTATGTATTGTATGTATATTGGCAAACTACTGGATATCTTTATAAAACTGTTTAATTAATTTGATACAACATTTTCACTATGGCTTTAAAATTAATTATTTATAATTCCTAAACGACTTCAGACTAAGGAATCTGGATCCGTATGTCAATCGGTAACGGCAGTCTGATATCTGATATGTTAATTATGCCAGTTTAGGCACCGATACCGATATTGGATCGGGTCAATCCTGACTCCAGTAGCGAGCTGTAAAAAAAGGCTGTGATTTAGCATATGGATGTTCCCTGTCAGTTCTCTGAGTGAGCAGATGACATAGCGGCACTAGTGGCAAATCCAGAATACTGCCTATTAGGGCTGTGTGTATATGTGTGTGCGCGTGTGTAAGAATAAATAGATCTGGCTTTGGCTCTGTTGGTTGTGCCCATGGTGCTTTACTAGCCGTGTGATGTATGGTTATGGCTCTTCATCGAAAGCCAATTACGAGTGTGTGTGTATGTGTGTGTGTATACAAGGGCTCTGGGGTCCCACAGCAGTCTGCTGTCCCTGCACACACACACACATGCGCACACACAGAGAATTCCTCGATATACCCAGCTACCCCTCCCTATCCTCCCAGGGTGCTAGGCATTACTCTATCAGTGTGGAAATAAAGGGAAATGGAAGTCTCAAATGTTTTGGCCAATTGGGTCTCTCAAACGAGCAAGCAGATCTTTCCATGCATGCCTGCTTATATTTGCCTGTAGCTTTGGTTTCTACATTCTCACAGGAATCCATGCCTGTGTGCCTGTAAATGAATAATCCTCTGCACCTCCCTTTGTTTCAGAGCTTACAGACGATCCACTGTTGCTGCTTGCGCCGCATGTCATCTCCTACAACCGTCAGACATTCTCCTGCAAAAACATCTGAGCTCTGTAGACAGGTAAATTGTGCTTTTCTTGTATTGTTTATGTCAGGCTACCATTTAACCATGTATAGTGAAAGCAGTATGAGTCACTTGGGCTTCCAGTTTCAATTATAGCTCCAGCCTTCCTACTTCTTAATTTCATTATAATTTGATTAGATATATTACTAAGTGCACAAAAGAGAGAAAGGAAACATGGCATGAATGTATGCCTGGCATGTCATTTTCTTCACTGGAAAAACCCTTGAGGGTTTTTTTCATACCTGCTTGCTGTCTTTTTTCAGAGAAAGATTTCGACTTGTCATTTCTGTCGTCTGTAGTGGAGCTGCATTTATGCTATGGTGATGATATTATGAGAACGAAGCTACTCGGATTGAGCAATGCATAATATTGTATCAGGTGGTATCTTTGATAGCGTAATAAAAGTGATGAGGGAAAACTATTACACACACACTCATGAAGGTAGAAAAGCAGCTGCATTCATGATTTCAACATTTTTAAGCATTGAAAATAATATCTTACTGGGCACATGTTGTGTTTTCTCTCAGTGACAAATATAGTAAACAGAACGGTGCAAGGCAGCTCAGAGGGTAACACTGTTGCCTCACAGCAAGAAGGTTCTGGGTTCGATCCCCAGGTGGGGTGGTCTGGGTCCTTTCTGTGTGAAGTCTGTATGTACTCCCCATGTCTGCATGGGTTACCTCCCACAGTCCAAAGACATGCAAGTTAGATGAATTGGATGTACAAAACATTGCCCTATAATCCTAGTGTGAGTGTGTGAATGGCTGTGTGTCTGCCCTCCAGTGGTGGATGGTGCTCTGTCCTGGGTGTTGTCCGTTCTCCCTTCCCTGAACCCCGTTCAATCCCCCAGGGGGCCGTGGTCTCCAGTTGAGAGTACGCTGTGTGCAATTGGCTGCCGCTTCTCACCGGTGTGTGATTGGTATTAAAGTTGTATGTTGACTACAAAGCGTCCTTGGGTTTCAGAAAGGCGCTATAAAAGTGTAATTTACTTTCTCATTTAATATAATACGATAAATAATACAAAGTAATACATCTCAATCCCTGCTGATGAAGCGTTGTGCATTTGTTATCACTGCCGTTGGTCCCGTATCCTGGATTGGTCGTAGGGGCACAGTTTTAGTGAGTCTGGGGCAGGATTTAGGGACACAATCACAGGCAATTTTGTGTCTCTAATTCACCTAACTTGCATGTCTTTGGCCTGTGGGAGGAAACCAGGCAATGAGGCAGTGAGGTATGAGGCAATGGTGCTACCCACTGAGCCAAGATACCGCCCTATTGTCAGCAATATGGACTCAAAATATTAGCCCCAATGCAGACATTTAGTATAGGGGGCTTTTCTCTTGGTGTAATCACCTGACGTGACTGTCACTGATAGTCTGCATGGATCTGGGAAGAAAGAAATCAGCCGCAGCCAACTGAACATTTGTGCTGCTGTTGAAAGTCCAAAATAATCCATTTCTTATCCAATTATGACATTTCTTAACAGAAAATAATCTGATATGGAAGTGAAACAGACAGGGAAGCTGAGCTCTGCTTGCTCTCCAGGAACTCTGGAATATGGATACTGTTTCATTCCCTTTTTAACCTTCTGTTTGAGTCCCATGTTGGACAAACATCCATGCTAGACACTTTGGGAAAAGAAAACTGTGTGAAAAGAAAAGCCTGTGAAAATCCATAGCATTTACAGAACCCTGAGCTCTAAACACATTAGCATGAGTCGCAGTGCTATAGTGAAAGTGTTTGAAGCAGTTCCACATCGATTCAGTAGCAGCATAACTATCTGCTATTTGAATTCAAAGCAGCTTTGTGTTGTGGCTTGTCCTCACGATAAAATCTGACACCAAGCTTAACATTGTATTTACCTCAAATTCAGAATTTGCGTATATTAAAAAAAAACCATCACGATTTCAGTATTTTTTCTTACTTTAAGCATACCCAAATTCCAAAGCAGATGCTGCTATCAAATGTGCAGTTAAAAGCACATGCCGAATGATGGAGAGTTACTCTTCAGTCTTGTGCACAGAATGTGTGAAACCATATTGAGAGCATATTGTTCATGTACTTCTAGTCAGCTAAATAATAGCTCATTTACATTTATTTTTATTACGTTTCCCATTATGCTGTCATCGTAATCTTCTGTTTGCGCTGGGCAACACACAATGTGCGAGCAGAATGTCTAACTTGAACAGCTTGAATTTTATAACAAATGATTGATGTCGATCTTATGGTCCAACAAGCAGACTTGTAATAGCCGTTCTATTTTGATCCATCTTCCCCCACCGTAATGACACTGTAGCCAACAGTGGCCTGGTGACACAAGCTCTAATGAGCAGGGGAGAACGCAGGCCTGATGGATGATGGGCAGTTGGAACAGCACAGAGGGAAGGTACAGCTGCACAGAGGCAGAGGGAAACATTGATAGGAACGTACATTAAAGATTTATCCAAACAGCTGTTCCTAGTGCAGAACGCTATCATGCAAAAGCCATGTGCTCTGATTTCGGGCCAGACAGAGTGCAAGAAGCACGGCTGTAATGTTTTAAGAGTTTGGAGTGCTGAGCCAGATGAGGGATTGTAAGGGGATTGTAGATTACTATATTATTAGAAATGAAGGCATTTGAAGTGGTGCTGATCAATAGAATATATTTAAGTAAAGTTTGTCACTAATGGTTGTCTTTCACTATATAGCTGTGCACATTCGTTTTAGATGAATATAGTAAGTTAATTCTAGGCATTCTGTCAATTGTAAATCAGTTCAAATATTATTAAGGGTGCATTCAGACTGGTCAGCTTTGGTTCAATTAATAATATACATCATTTGTGTGTCATACGGCATATCCTTTTGGTTCTACTTTGGTTCTATTGTAAATTTGTGAGTGTGAATGCTAACTGAACCAGGATTAACATGTAACAATGGATCGATTTTCTGCTGTGGTCCAGACTAAGGGATCCAAACTGCAAGTCTGAATACACTCTTAGACTGCTAAACAAGGGGAAAAAAAGGCACATTCTAAGTTTTAATTTGGTGAAAATTCAGGTTTGGGGCCCTGTGGCTTTTTGTTGTGTTTAATCAATATATATATACAACCCACCTTAAGGCAACTGAGCGGTGTGTAATTAATGAACATACATTTCTGCCACAGGAAACTCTTAGCAATACTCAATATTCAGTGGCAGCTTGCACACCAAAGCAGTTTGTACAGTTGTACAATTTCTGCGGACTAATACCATGCATTCATTTTTTCTAAAGGTGATTTACAAAGAATAACATGACATGACATGCAAATCTGTATCAGTAAACAACATCTAAATAAAGTGTTTGTAATAGCTGTGTTGAGTTGAGATCTCAAAGAGACTCCCAGAACAGTAAACCTGAATTTCGCCACACATATACAAACGGCACACCAACTATAAGGCAGTGAGAAAATATTCTTAGTATGTCATGAATCTTAAAGAAAAACAAATCCTATTTTGTTATGTAAAAACAATTCCCTAGCACTTTTTAATTGTTGTTTCATAAGAGGTATGTCAAATGGTGAATATAAAACTGATGTTGCCATAGTGATAACAATTCCCTTTCCAGAAAAAGTTTTCAGAATCAAACTGTTTTAAGACCCTTTTTTTTATTATTAAGACAAACTGAAAATGTAATACCTGCTCTTCAGTTGTATTAATTTGCAATTGCATTACTGCATTAAACACACCTACAGTACGGGTGCTACCTTCCTGTATTTATCACTTTTAGGTATAAGCGCACTAATCTGCATGATTATTAATGCAAATGTGCAGAGGAGTCAGATTTGGTGTTATTAGGCTTATGCAAATAGTAGAATAAATTTATCCTGTTTCCACAGTGCTCTTTTTTTAAATGATTTTTTTTGCTTAAAAGACACAGATTGGCCAATTACAGATTTTCAAATAAAGACAGGATAAGACGTTTCTTTGTAGCTTGTACATTATTTTTTATATGCTATAATTTACAGTTGATATACACTGAAGTTCCAGAGAAAAATGGTACTGAAACCTATTCAAAGTTGTTTCTGCTGTGAGAATGGAAAGTTATCACGATTTTAGCATTTTGGAGGAAGAAGCGAAGTTTGGATTTTCACTTATGAGTATTTCAAGGTTGTACCGTGACTACAAGAATTCTAACAAAACCTTAAACTTAGGACAGCAATGTGGCCTTTAAAAACATGACCAGGCTTGTGAACATGACCAGCGTTGGCTGGCAAGAATCATTTCATGCAAAAGGCGTGCAACACTGCCTCAAGTAACATTGGAATTCAATGCTGCAGCCTCGAAAAACATCAGCATGAGGACTGTGCAATGTTCCTTCCAAGATCCTGTGGGGTATCTACCAAGTATTAGTGAAAGCTTGCACACAGAGGTATTTGTCCTTCACATTTAACCCATCCTTGCAGTTAAACACACACATTGGTGAAGTGAGCACACACTAGCCCGGGGTGGTGGGCAGCCTCATACATGGTGCCTTGCTCAATGGTACTTCAGCTGTGTATTGTCGGTGGCAGGGATCAAACTGGTAACCTTCCGGTCACAAGGCTGGCTCCTTAACCACAAGCCCATGGCTGCCCTCATTACTAACTGCTATACCAGTTTTTCTGGTACTTCAGTGTAGTGACTGATCATTTGTAGTCTTGAATGACATGATGGATTTCACAACACTTTTCTTCTCCAAAACCATGAAAAACTGCTAAAAAGGTCTCTTCATAATTCCTGCTCACCAATTTCAGGGGTTTGCAAAGGCTAGACTAGCATAGTAGTTGTCATTCCTCCCTTAGTAACTGCACAACATGTCAGCTATAACAAATAAGGATTATTATACAATATTTCTGGTAGTGTTTATTGTATTTAAAAAGTCATCTTTTTTGTCCCAGCCATTACTGAACTCTCTAAGGAGAACGATAGATTGTGCAGATCTTTCAGAGCCAAACAACAAAAACAGCCCCGTACTCGAGAGAACATAAACAGCGTCTGACAAAATCTCACGAAGGATTCACCAGCGAGCAACAGCTGAGGCGATGCACTCGCTCCCAGCGGCACCCCAATGCACACAGTTCCCTCTCGCTCATATTTCTCTTGCAATAATGATTTTCAGTCAACATGAAGAAAAAATATTTTGTCCTTCCTGCTCAGACCTTGATGAAAGGGAAATGCAGTTATCTGTCAGCGACAGAATGATTCGCGCCTCCCCCTGCAGCTGCGCCACCTCACAAAACAGTCAGCAGTGCAGGTGAGCCGGTTCTTGCTGGAGATCACAGTAATAATCCTGTTTTGTCTGTTAGAAATAACAGCTGGTGATGCTTTTTCTGATGAAGAAGCGCTACTGTGAGGTGTTACTCCTCGTTTGACAGCAGCTGTTAACCCAGAGCTGTGAAGACCTGCAGTGTGGCCACTTTCTCTTTCCAAGTCTCAAATATAACGGTCATGCTAGGGCACTCTTTTCTCTCTTTGGCACTCATATCTGGAGCACTACAAGTCAGTATAGGAAGTGCATGGGCATGTGGTGTTATGAGAAATGAAACAGCTTTCAGGCTTATCCTGGAGGGCTTGAAGAAAAAAGCACGCACATTCTTTCTCAACCACGTGTCATTGGAATCCAAGTGTTTTATGGAAGGCTACATTTGTGTGTGTGCCTCAAATAACAATATACATGCTATTATGAAATCCAGAACTGAGACATTAGATGATTAGATTAGTTTAGTGCAACTGTTCTTTGTTACCCAGTGATGGATGGGAACTCAAGCTTAATACAACAAGCATGTAAATATTGTTCTTCTGAGAGAACGAGTGCATAGAGTATTTTCTACAAGGCTGTCTATCTCTAATTACTCCCATGTTTGTATTCTGATTTCCTTGTAGCTAGACTAGCCTTTTTACAGAACTGTGCAAAAAGTCTTAGGCACGCTATTGCTTTTAGGTACTTTTGTTATTGAGATTTTATATTGCCATAAAAACATTACTTTTCCAACAAAACAATGAAATCCATTCATTCAATCATTTTCTTAACCGCTTATTTCTTTTCAGGGTCATGGGGGAGCCGGTGCCTAGCCGGCAGCATAGGGCGCAAGGCAGGAACAACCCTAGACAGGGC